>SNQJ01S0029131.1:0-21813 GCA_010110895.2 Picea sitchensis | reverse complement strand
AAGGCAAATCTCAAAGCCACTCCAACCAAGCTAATAATTCCAAGCCAACCAAAGATACAAGCTCAAGAACCCCTTCTCCATGAGAGCTCCTCTCCTTTTATAAGTTGAATAGGATAAGGTGAGGAGGTTAGGATGATCCCACTAAATCATGAAAGCGAGTAAGATCCAAACCATTCGGATGCCACCTCACCGTGGAAGTTTCTCTTTCTAGAAGATTCGAGAAAACGCTCGTTTTTCCCACGTGTAAGCATTCTCGCACCCTGCTTATAGTGCAACCTATGAACTGTTCGCACCCTAGATATGATGCAGCCTGCGAGAATCATGCATTCTCGCACCCTAATACATAGGCAGCCTGCGAACTTCCCTTTTTATAAGGTTTTTACACAGGAAAATGCAACTTCTTTTCTCAGGAAAAGTTCTTCTCCCTTCTCTCTTCAGGAACTCAGGCCACTGACCCCTCTGAAGGAAACATATAGGTTTACATCATTAACAGTCATAGGGATGACGAAAATAATGTGTAACACCAACTAATATCAGCCGAACCTCGCGGTGAGGAACCCAGAGTCACTATTATTACTAGAGGAGGTGTTGTCATAGAAGAAGATAGGGTGACTCCGGGAAAGACTATTGATGGATCAAAGATCAGAAGAGCTGCAAAAAAGGCGCCATTGTTTGATCCAAGGAAAGAAAATCATACCTTTGAAGAAGCAAGGATAGAATCTGTAGGTGAACATGCTTCTTCATCTAGGGCACAATCAGAAGTAAGGGAATGTGAAATGCCTCCATCATTTGATCAATTTGCCCTGCCTAGACAAGGAAAAGAGGTAAGCAAGCTTGTGGACTTCTTGTATACTTGTATTAATTTGATTAAAGATGAAAAATATGTGTAGGATCTACAACACCTGATAAGACAGTATGAAATTGGAAGAGTAGACCCTCTACTGAATAGATATGTGAATCAAGTATCTAGAAAAAGGAGGACAAGCAAGGAACTGCATTTTAGTGCTCAAATTGGAGACTACGACATAGACTATGTAGTCCTCGACCTGGGATCAGAAGTAAATGTTATGATGAAGTAGACTTGGGCATTGATGGGAAAACCTAAATTGATTTACTGTCCTATTAGGCACAGGATGGCTAATCAACATGCGGTGAACCCCTTTGGAAGACTAGAGCATGTCCCTGTGGACATCGATGGGGTGAGGACATTTGCAGACTTCGAAGTGATCGAGATTGTTGATGATAGTTGTCCTTATCCTACATTGTTGGGTATTGATTGGGATTTCAAAAATTTGACTGTTGTTGACCTAAAAAAGAGAAGAATGACATTTGAAGGTGATGGCCTCAGGGTCATTGCACCTCTGGACCCTGATGAAGGTCGAAAATACACAGAACCTATAAGAGAAGAAGACCATGCCTATGAGCTAGAGAACATCTATAAACTGACAGCAGGCCAACAGGATTATATTAATCCTACAATATATGGAAATCTAAGTTGGTGAAGTGAGAGTGCATGCTCGTCAGACTCAGAAGAAGCATTGGAAAATTGGCAGAACAAAATGTATGAATTCTCTATGCGGAGGTGTGCCAAATTGACTAAAGCAGTTCGTTGGATTGGCACATAAGTAAGTAATCTTCCTACATTTGATGGCTTGAATAAATTAGAGACATTTATACTTGAATTTGAATGAATTGTACCAATACAATAGAGGTTGTTGGCACTAGACGAAGCCTTGAAAGCAATGCCAGCTAGATGGTGGGAATCTCACAAGAAGAACATCGTGGAATGGGTACAATGTTGCACCTTGTTGACAATGCGCTTTTCAGACCAAGATGAAGGTTGTGAAGTTCAATACACAAGTTAGAGTTTTCCTAAGGACCATACGTGAAGTTGTGATGAATCCTAGAGTGGCATTCCTAAAGAACAGTGGGTACATAAGTTCATTAACACCTTAGATACTACGCCTATCAACTGGTATCTTCAAGCAGAAATGTGCTTAGCCACCACAGATTGGTTTGGTATGACCCAAAAATTTATAGCTACGTTCCTATTTGAAAGTCAGTACCCCATAGTAGATCAGGATTTACAAGTTGTAAGACAGAAGGTATTTGAGGAAGTGCATAAACACCCTCTTGAACAAGAAGAAGATCAATGGACTGCACCTCTTCAGAAGCTACATGGTTGTTATAATATTAATGTTGATGAGGATGATGACCCTAGGAATGTGAACATTTAAAATACTGAAGGACAAAGAGATATAGAAGGGCTAGGGATTGAATTACCTTTTGTTGGGAAGCCTATTAAAATTAAGAATGTTAACATTGGAACAAAACAAACACCTAAGTTAGCAAATGTTGGAGACTATTGGGATGATGCTACTATTAATAAGATTACAGAACTATTGCATGAGTATCATGACTTGTTTCCAACCAAGTTCATAGACATGAAGGGCATTAAAGGGCCCATGGGAGAAATGAACATTCCTTTGAAATAAGATGCAAGGCCTATCAAGAAGAGGCCTTACAGACTGAATCCCAAATACAAGAATAAAGTTAAGATTTAATTAGACAGAATGCTAGAAGCAGAAATCATAGAACTAGTTGAAGAATCTGAATGGATCAACCCTATGGTGGTCCAAGACAAGAAGTCATGAGAAATCATAATCTGTGTATATCTAATGAAATTGAATGATGCATGTTTACATTATCCATTTCCTACACCTTTTACTGATGAAGTTCTAGATAATGTTGGGGGACAGGAAGTTTATTCATTCATAGATGGATTTTCAGGCTATCACCATATAAGAATTACTAAGGAAGACAGACATAAGACTACATTTGCAATAGAATGGGGTTCTTTTCAGTACACTATGATGCCTTTTGGTTTGAAGAATGCACCAACTATCTTTTTCAGGGTGGTGGTCAAAGAATTTAAGGAATTTTTGCATAAGTTTTTGGAGGCATACTTTGATGACTGGACTATTTTTAGTCTACTGAAAGATCATATTGAATGTTTGAGATTAATGTTATATAAGTGTAGGCAATGTCAGATTGCCCTGAACTTGAAGAAGTGCATTTTATTTCACCTTTTGGAGTGTTGTTAGGACACATTGTGTGTAAGTAGGGGTTGTTTGTAAATCCTTCCAAGATTGCTATTATTATTGATCTATCTCCCCTACTTCGGTTAGACAGTTGCGTATTGCATTGGGACACACTAGATATTATAGAAATTTTATTAAGGGTTGTTAAAGAAAGATAGTAAGTTTCAATGGACCGAGGAATGTCAGTGGAGCTTCGACACACTAAAGCAGAAAATGGTTATTGTGCCTATTTTTCTTTTTCTAGATTGGAGTAAGGAATTCAATGTTCATATCGATGCTTCATCCATTGCATTAGGAGCAGTTTTGGCACAGTCAGGTGTAGGAGATATTGACCACCCTATAGCCTTTGCTAGCAGGAATATTTCTACATATGAAATGAATTATACTACCACTGAAAGGGAAGGCTTAGATATGGTATATACGCTGCATAAGTTTAGACATTACTTGTTCGGAGGACATTTTAAGATTTTCACTGATCATTCTGCATTGAAGTACTTAATCAACAAGCCAGTGTTGGGGGGGAGAATATGCAGATGGCTACTATTATTCTAGAAGTATGACTTCGAGATAATGTTCAAGCCATGAATAATTAATAAGGGACCTGACCACTTATCCAGGTTAGAACATGGAGAGGAACCTAATAGTTTGGATGATACACTACCAGATGCACAGTTGTTGGCCATTAGAAAATTCGATGATCACTTTGTCGAGATAGTCCAGTTCTTATCCACAAGAATGGCACCTCGCGAGTATACAATTATTCAAAAGAAACAATTGGTAGTCCGCGCTGCAGATTTTGAACTTATAGTTGGACAGTTATATAAGATGAGACCAAATGATATCTTAAGAAGATGTGTTATGGAGTCAGAAAGACCATTTATTCTTGCAGAAGCACATGAAGGCACCACAAGAGGACATTATGCAGGGAAATAAATAGTGTAGAAGGTTCTCAGAGCTGGCGTCTGGTGGCCCACTTCACACAAGGATGATAATGAATACTACATAGCTTGCGATGTATGTCAAATAGTAGGGAAGCCGTAAAGAAGGGATGAGATGCATTTAGCACCTCAGTTAACTTTACAAGAATTTGAGAAATGGGCTATTGACTTTGTGGGACCTATCAATCCACCAGGAAAGCGCACAGGAGCTCGATACATTATCACTGCTACAGAGTATTTGACCAGATGGGCAGAAGCAAGAGTAGTTAAGGACTGTAGTGCAACTACAACTATGCAGTTCATTTTTTATTATATCATAACCCGATTTGGATGCCCAAAGATGCTTATGAGTGATCAAGGCACGCACTTCATTAACAAAACTATTGAAGCCTTGACTCGAGAGTTCAAAGTTCACCATCAGAAGAGAACACCATACCACCCACAGGTGAATGGTACGGTCGAAGATTTCAATAAGATCTTGGAGACAACGCTGACTAAGATTTGTAGTGTTAACATAGATGACTGGGATTTGATAATTCCAGAAGTGTTATGGGCTTATCGAACTTCTTTCAAAAAGTTAACAACACAAACTCCCTTTAAGTTAGTTTATGGCTTGGAAGCAGTGGAACCTATGGAATACTTGGTTCCTAGTTTAAGAATTACAACATTTACGAGTAAGGATGACACCAACATTGTTAAAGATAGGATTGTGCAGTTGATGGAACTAGAGGAAGATAGGTTCATTGTAGGATTTCATCAACAGGTACAAAAATAAAGAGAAAAGGATTACCATGGCAGACATATCAAGAAGAAAGCATTTAAACAAGGTGATTTGGTACTTTTATACAACAACAAATTCAGGAAGCATCCAGTGAAGTTCATGACACATTGGCTTGGACCATTCGAGGTCAACTATGTTACAGAAGGAGGAGTTGTGTAGTTGAAGACTCTTAATGGTGAATGGAAGGATGGTTTAGTAAATGGGAGCTGGTTGAAGCTATATTGTGACAATCAGCGGCCTCATAGCTCTTAGTAAAAGCAAACGAAGAAAGGTCTAGGTACTGGGTGCAGTTGAAATTGGGTACTAGAAACAAAAAAGATATTCTTCACACGAAAGGGAGGGACAGAGCAGAAAGCACAGGCTGCTCTGCGCAGTCTGCAGTCGAAGTAATACAAAAGTTTCAACTCTCTAGTGACTCGGGATGAGTCACATGTGAGTGTTGGGGGCATGTTGGCCCTTCATTAGGTATTAAGGAAGAAAGAAAAGATTGAAGAAAAATAAATACAAAGTATGAAGTGAGTTGAAGGCACACAAACCAAGGAGGGGTCGAAGTGGTTAAACAAGTAGAAAATAAGGAGTGAAGTAAAGGAAAATAAATTTTTTAAAAGAGAAGATCAAGGAAGACAAAGCATCAAGGAAGACGAATCGTGGACAGGTCAGTAAGCGGAAGAAGACACTAATAGGTTATTTGGAGCACCTCGCAGAGAAGAAGGAAGAATAGGCTGGCAGAGTCCTTAAAATGCGGGTTATGTGGACCTAGGGTTTTGATACCTAGGGTTTGTGCACCTAGACTTTGGTCTATGGTTTCTAAGATTCATAGAAGGATAAATAGAGGTTTATAAGAGTTGAGAAGGGGATGTTGTTGATATAGAGAGATTGAGACGTAAAAGTGCTATATCTTAGAGCACTCTTGTATGTTGTATCTTCAACTGGGTGCGAAGAACTACCTTACATCTAGGTGCCCAGGGAGGGGACTAAAAGAGAAAGAGAGAGAAGGATCTGCAGCTGAGTGCACAGATATAGCTATGTAATTCCATATACCTTATCAATAAACAAAGTTTTGTGGACGTAGCCCTAGGGAGAGGGTGAACCACGTAAAATCTCATTGTTCTATGTGGTTGATGTTGTGTTATTTGCTATTTGTTATACTGTTATTGCATTGTTATTTTTTCTGTTTAAGATAATAATATATAACTAACTTTGAGAATATAAACATAATACTATTAATAATCTATGGGTTATTTTGCGTTGTTGTTTAAGAATCATCTACATTTCCTCTGGTTGTAGACACCTATGTCCTGCAAACCCCTATTGCTACTTCATGTGAGACTTCATTTGCTTCACAGGTGTTTCCGAAAGGGCCAGTAGTTAAGGCTTGTTGGTGCGCTATTAGAGTCAAACCCTGGGTCTGCCCCTGTGCCAACAAGACCTTCCATTATCTCTCATGATGAGGTGAGGTGGAGGAGAAGAACTTTCTAGATAGGTCGTTACTAATATTTTGACTCCACTTAATACCCTCATGAACACAACAACTTGGATCTAGACTCTCACCCTACTAATCTGCAGCAATATCCCACCACGAGAAAGGAAAGAGTGTGGGAGATGACTAGATACCAAAATAATTCTTAGAGGGTATGCAGAGCACGAGGAGACACATACCCTTGTGACATTATCATTATTGCATGATGTTGCTACACTGATACATCTAACAAAATCAAACTTTTCATATGTAATTATGGGATTGATTTAAAAGAAGAGTGCCCATTAATCTGAATAACCCTTTTTTGCAATGAAATTGTCTTGTTTGCACATTAATCTACTAGCCCATTCTCTAAGTATATGAAGAAAATTTACTCATGGAATGATTTGTAGCTCATCTCTAATCCTTCACATAATAGAACACAAATGAACATCTCTTGGAGAGGTGCCCTGTATGAAATACCAAATTGTTTTTTTTAATCACTGAGAATATTGATTCGTTTAACCTAATGAGTGTCTACTATCCCATGTTATGAAATTATACTTCCACACCAAACCTAATAGAAGAGAGGAAGACAGATTTAAGATAGAAAACAAATGACAAAGAAAATGCACAGTACACAGATATTTTACCCTAGAAACCCAAACATGAAAAACAACATTCCTTAAGTGTCTTGCTCTCTTTTTGTTTTATTCATTGATAACAAAAGGTTACATGCCTAACCGTGGTCTACACCTAAGACACAATATATATCATACCCTCTTTCTTTACACAAGAAAAACTATGTATCCAATTCATCTTACATATACATGACTAGAAACATACTGCTAAAGATTAGCATGAAGATCATTATAACACATCTCTTAATATTATTACAACACACCTTATTTATAGGATTTATAGTAGGAAAAAACCTAAATAAAGGCCCCCCAAAATGGTTATAGATCCACACAGATCATTGGCTAAAAATATCACGAATCTCATAAATCTATTACAGTTGACATCCATTCAGATTACTAGTTGAATAACAATTGACCTTCCTTCGGTCTTTAGTCGGTTGCCACACGACTGCCTGTCGACGTCTTGTCAGTTGACCTCTTCGGCTTGGTGTCGATTACTTTGACTTCAAATTTTCCTAGCCGATCCACCTTGACCTTTGACTTTCACTACCAGTCGATCCACCTCGACTTGAATTTCATTGTAAAGAATATAACAACCCAACATTATCCCACTTGTTTTCTTCTATGTTAAACATGCAGTTTCTTGAAATTTTGTTCACAGACCCAGGACAACAATTCCCATTGATTCTCTGCACGAAGATAAATTCATAGCACTCGTAGACTTGGTGAAAGAGTCTTCTATGTTTTCCAATGTGTCTACTTTCTCTAGAAGCACCTTGTTAATTTCCACCATGTCTTTTACGAAGTGGTATTGCACATAAATATACTTAGTCTTGGAATGATAAGTTGGGTTCTTTTCCAGAAATATTATGCTTCGACTGTCCCAACTTATCTTCATAACTCCTTCTCAAAACCCAATCTCTTAACACAGTTGTTGTAGCCATACTGCCTCTTTTCTTCCATGAGTGGTTGTCATGTATTCATCTTATGTTGTTGACAAGGCTACAAACTCCTTCCACTTACTCATCTAGGTTATTGCTCCACTGAACATCTTGAACACATATCCATTGGTTGACCTTCGTTGATCTAGATTTCCAGCCCAGTCATAATCAAAAAATACATTTACATCTACTTCACTGTCATCTCCAGGTTTCCATTGGTAGCATTTAACATAGTCTTTTGTGCCACACAAATACCCGAATACTCTCTTGATAGTTTTCAAGTGCTCCTTTCCAGGTGTTGAAATGCATCTACTCAACACACCCACTGCATGGGAAATGTTTGGTTGAGTGCATACCATCACATACATTAAACTACCAACAACACTTGCATAGGGAATAGGTTCCATGTCTTCTATTTCTTCTTGTGTCTTTGGAAACTGTTCAAAAATTATACTTGATCCCACAAGAATTGGCACCTTTATAGGTTTGTAATCTTACACGTTAAATTTCAAAATTGTTTCAATATACTTCTTCTTATTCAACCCGACATTTCTAGTTGCTTGATCTCTCTTGATCTCTATTCCCAGAATGAATTTTTCTACATCGATATCCTTCATGTTGAACTTGGAGGATATTTTCTTCTTCACTTCCTTTATTTTGTCCATCCCATTTCCAATCAGCAACATGTCGTCGACATACAATGCTACATATATGAAATGCTCACCTTCTTCTTTGGAATATATGCAATGATCAACTTTTCTTCTCACAAATTCCGAACTAAGGATGTATGTGTCAAAATTTTGATACCACATACTTGGTGATATCTTTAGACCATAAAGGAATCTTTTCAATTTGCACAACAAATCTTTCTTTCCATTTTATATAAATCCTTAAGGTTGTTTCATGTAGATTTATTATTCCAGGTCCCCATGTAGGAACGTTGTCTTCACATCATTTTGTTTTATTACTATATCAAGTGTTGCAGCCAGAGACATTATTACTCTAATGGAATTTAATTTTGCAACAGGGGAAAAAATATCATCGAAGTCAACTCCTTCAACTTGGGAGTATCTTTTCGCTACTAGTTGAGCTTTGAATTTCTCGACTTGACCTATTGTGTTCATATTTTTATTGAATACCCACTTGCTGCCAATGGGATTTCTTCCATTAGTTAATTCGATTAAATCCCACATCTCATTCTTATGCAAGTATTCCATCTCTTCGATCACGACGTCCTTCCAGAGTCTACCCTCTATCGAGTCGATTACCTCCCTGGTCGACTTGGGATCCTCATCAGTGGCAGTTAACATAAATTAAAAAAATAATTCTGGTGGAATATACCTTTAAAATGCTTTTCTTACTTGTTCATAACTCCTTACGACCAAGGTCGATTGTTCCATCTCTTCATATGATTCAGTCGACTCATCTGAATCATATTCTTCTTCATACCTCAATTCAAATCTCACCTTCTCTCGATTATTCTTTGTTTGAACCACTTCATACTTGGACTTCTTTCTGACTTATCTAAACACCACATCTTGACTGTACATTGTTTTCCTTGATGCAGGATCCTAGAGATTATATCCTTTCATTCATTCTTTTTATCCAATGAAAATACACTTGACTTCCTTCTTGTCCAAATTTTTCCTCTTTTATTTGGGAAAATGCACAAATGCATCACAGCCAAATACTTTGATATGTGAAAGTGAAGGATTCTAACCAGACCATACCTCATGTGGAGAGTATTCGACTAGCACTGATGAAGGAGAGATATTCACCAGATATTTTGCAATGTCGACTGCCTCTTCCAAGAATTCTTGTTCAAGCCCAGCACCAGTGAGCATGCTCCTTTCCTTTTTCATTAATGTTTTGTTCATTCTTTCAGCAACTCCATTTTGTAGTGGGGTATATGGTGTGTTATTTTGGTGTGCTATGCCACACTGCTTGCATAATTTCTCAAAATCCTTTCCATAGAATTCACCACCGTTGTCAGTTATCAACACCTTAATCTTCTTATCTATCTAGTTTTCCACAAGAGACTTAAACTCTTTGAATTTCTAGAAAACCTATGATTTCTTCCTCAGTAAATATGTCCATGTCTTCCTGGAAAAATCATCTATGAAGGGGACACAATACAGGGATCCACCAAGTGAAGGAACTGATATAGGGCCAAACACATCACTATGAACCAATTCTAGAATCCCCCTTTCCCTTATTGCTTCATATGGGAACCTCACTCAACTTTTTTTCTATATATGAAATGTTCACAAACATCGACTTCTAAATTACATTCAAGAAAATTTTCAACCATGAATTTATTGCGCATAGCTCGATGTCCTTTTTCTCCAATGTGTCCCATCCTCTCATTCCATATCATGGTCGAGTCGACTTGATGAATACTTTTCAAATGAATTTGAATCGACTCAACCTAAGTTGATTCTAGTCGATTTGACTTCAGGAGCAACAATGTTGTTCCATCCAGTCAAGTTGACATTCCCTAGTAACTTGTATAGGGTTCCAATATGAACTCCTTTCATTAAGAGAATTCCACCTACGACCATTTTTCACATATCCTTCTTAAATAGAGTGTGCACCCCTAAATCACTCATCTTACTGACATATATCAGGTTTCTAGACAAACCTGGAATATGTAGCACAGCTGGAAGGGTTCTACTCCTCCCATCCTGCAGTATCAATCGAAATATTCCTCGTCCGATGATTTTGGTTTTTGAGTTGTCCCCCAAGAACAAATATCCTCCTTCATATCGTTCATATTCACATAACCATTCTCTATGTGTTGTCATATTATAGGATGTTCCTGAGTCGATCAACCAAACATCTTGATCCGAATGTGTATTAGTCGACGCTAGATACACATTGCCTCCTTTATCTGGAGTAGTCTTTCTCTCAGTCGACTACTTCTCATCGAATCCTGTACTGACTTCCATTACCTTAGAATTGTAGTCCATTTTATAATTCCCAACTTTATTTCATTTCTAGCATATTCTCATTGAATGAACAAGGGATTTAGATATACCCTTCAACTTAGACTTTCTGCTAGAGAATTTACCTTTATCTCTTTCAATCGTTCGACTTCTCACCATTAAAGCACTTGTGGTCAATCCTTCCATGTTCTTCCTTATCATTTATTCTAACAATAGAGATGCAACCACATATTCTAGTGTTGATGTGGTTGAAATACTCCCTATAGCCACGACTAAGCTATCATAGGAGTCTGGCAAAGAACATAATAGGCTAATACATTTGTCCTCCTCAGTGATTTTGATATCCACAGAAAATAATTGGATTATCATGGTATTAAACACATTTAAATGCTTAGTTACCGAACTTCCCTCACTCATCCTTAGAAGATAGAGTTTCTTTCTAAGGAACAACTTATTTACCAGGGATTTCGACTGGTACAAGCTTCCCAACCTATCCCACAACTTCTTGGTTGAGTCTTCACCTGAGACATTCAACATCATTGAATCTAAAAGACAAAGTCAAATCATACTCCTTTCCCTTCTCTCGAGTTTCTCCCATTATTCCTTTAACATGCCTATTGTAATGGTTCCGAGACAAATTGCTTCCCATTTCTCTTGGTCTACAAAGAGATCTTCAACTTTAATCTTCCAAAGCTCAAAATTTTGGCCATTGAAATTTTTGATCTCTATTCTCGATCTACTTTCCATTCTTTAAGAACACCTTTAAATATCTCTGAATTCTGACTCTTACTAGAGCCAGGGTTTAGCTCAAACCCAAGGTTGTTAAACCAATATTTGATACCACATGTTAGGAAATTATACTTCCACCGAACAAAAGAGAGGAAGAAAAATTTAAGCCAGAAAACAAATGACAAAGAAAACATGCAGTACATAGATGTTTTACCCTGGAAACACAAATGGGAAAACCAAAATTCCTTGAGCATATTTCTCTCTTGTTGTTTTATTCATTCAGAATAAAGGGTTACATGCCTAACCTTGGTCTACACCTAAGACACAATCGACAACATACCCTCTTTCTTTACACAAGAACAACCTTGTAGCCAATCTATATTACATATACATGACCAACAACCTACTACTAAATATTATCATGAATATCATTACAACATATTTCTTAATATGATTACAAAATTCCTTATTTATAGGATTTATAGTAGAAAAAACCCTAAATAAAGGCACCCAAAAATAGTTACAGATCTACGCAAATAATTGGCTACAAATCTTGCAAATCACAGGATTTTGTTACAGTCGAATTTCAATCAGATTACCAGTCAACCTTCATTCGGTCTTCAATTGGTTACCACATGTCGACCTCTTTTCAGTTGACCTCTTTGTCTTGTTGTCAATTACTTCAACTTCGAATTTTCCTGGTCGATTCACCTCAACCTTCAACTTTCACTTCCATTCGATCCACCTTGAATCTCCTTTCACTGCAAAGAATATAACAACCCAACATCTAGACCCCTTGCAATAAGGTGTAATCCTCCACCTGATTTTCAGAGGCTTTGCCTAAGCTCCAAGAGAATCTGGATTCCTCTATTTTTCTAGGGCTAAAAAGAACCCCTCCCGCTCCTACCACCTCGACCTCCTATTTGTTATTATAATTAATGAATGTATGGATTGAATGTATGGATTAAAGCAAGCTATATAGGTTTTTTTTGTTTTATAGTTGACCATGAGGGGTGCAATGGGATATGGAATCACTGGAACCTTTGGATTTGTGTTGTTGAATGTGGTGTTTAAAACCATTTTTTTCACTTTGGGAATGCACCAAAACAAAAACATCAACATGGACCTCAAAACAAATCCATCTTTGTTATAGAAACTAAGAACCTTTGGTTTATCTAGAGATAAGGTAATAAATTGGTGGTGCATCCATTATCAAGGAGAAAGGTAATTGTGATTAATCCATTATCATTGGATCTTTGTATTGAAGGTTACCATTAAAAATTTGTTGACTACCTACACATACAAAAAAAAATGACATCCAAAGTCTCCTTGGACATGTTGACTATTACAAAATATTCATTCCTAATTTTAATAAGATTTCTTCCCCCTTATACATCCTCATTATAGAAGATGTTAAATTCTATGGGCCCTATAATTTTAAAGAAAATTTGACAATTCAAAACAAAATCTTACCCCCCCTATACTAAAAGGAACAAACTAGAAACTTCATTTTCATATCCATATAGATGCTTCATAAATAGCCTTAGGTGTTATGCTATTTATGTCATCAACAAAACCCTTGCCGGAGAAGAATTAAATTATATAGATATTGAAAAGGAATTTCTTGTTGTGGTGTATGTTATTAATAAATTTCAACATTAGATAACATTTTACACCATTTTTTCCCATACAGACCATGCTAGAATTAGATATCTCATGAAAAAACCTATCATTAGTGGAAAAGTAGTTAGATGGTTACTTTTATTGCAAGAATTTGACCTAACCATACTTGATATGCCCAACAAAGAGAATGTTGTTGTAGATTTCTTATATCACCTGGAGAAAAACCAAAAACAAGACTTAGTGGATGACACCTTCCCTAATGATCACTTGTTTGCAGTGTCCCTACAGACCCAATGGTATGTTGAAATTGTAAACTACTTTGTCTCTCGAAATTTTCTGCAACACTTCTTACATAGAGAACATTGCATAATCACAGGGAAGAGTGTTCCATATAGTTGTATTCATGTATTTCATTTCAAAATGGGACTTGATTATGTACTTTGTTGCTACCTAAGAGAAGAAAAATATATAATGTGCATCATGCATGTCACGATGAACCTAATGGAGGACACTTTGTAGACAAAGGAATATCCCTTTAGAGTTTTTCACATAGGTTACCATTGGCTAACTCTTCATAAAGATTATAGAGAATAGATCGGTGGGTGTGATGAATTCCTAAGAATAAACAGACCCACAAAATCTAATGAAATGCATTTACATCCATTGATCTCATTGTAAACATTTGAAAAATGAGGTTTAGACTTTGTTGGTCCAATAGATCCTCCATGAAATCAAAAGAAGTATATTATTGTTTGTATATATTATCTTACAAAATGGGTGGAGGTCAAATCACTTCCAAATGCTAAAGAAGACAAAGTTGCATACTTCTTGTATGGGAACATATTCACAAGGCTAAGATCCCTAAGAGAGATAGCAATAGACCAAGACTCACAGTCCACATCCTAACTAATTTAGGAATTAACTCATCAACACAAAATTAGGCATAGGAAGTATACTTCCTATCACCCACAAACAAATGGACAAGTTGAAGTTACAAATAGAGAGTTGGGAAATAAACCCACTAAAACAATTCAATTTCACAAGAAATATTGGGCAAATAGACTAGTGCAAACAACTTGGGCTTACAATACAACATGGAAGATAAAAATTGGTTTCACACCCGATGAGCTTGTGTATGGTAAATCAGTATTGCTACCAATATAATTTGAAATAAAGACACTTATAACAACATTATAGCTAGGAATTAACATTTTCATACCACATAAAGAAATAATTTAGCATCCCAATGGTCTAGATGAGACTCAACAACAAGCCCTACCTAACACAAAAAAATCTAGAAACAAAGAATTTAGTGGCAAGATTGGTTCATCAAGGTTAAACAATTCCAAGCTAGAGATTGGGCTCTCCTCTATGACTCAAGGTTTAAGGACTTCAAAGGGAAACTCATAACAAGATGACTTGGGCCGTATGAAATAGATCATATCTTTGGCAATGGCTTTGTCAGTATAATCACAATTGATAAAGACAAAAATTACTCCTTGTCAATGGACATTGTTTGAAAATGTATAAGAAGGAATTGACTAAAGATAAATTCATTTCAACTTTACAAGTAAAAATAGAGAAATTGAATTTCATTGAGAGCATTTGTTCCTTCAATATTGAATAATACATTCTATTATTGTTTGAGAGAGAGAGAGAGAGAGAGAGAGAGAGAGAGAGAGAGAGAGAGAGAGAGAGTTGATTCTTATGATGAAAAATTGCAAAGGCATCATAAGAAAAATAGTTTTGAAAACCAAATTTTCCTAGAAAACTTGCTTTGTCAAATAAAATCCTACAATGAAAACCAACTTCCATTAGTGTTGCAAGGTAGTTACATTTTGAAAACTAGCTTGTTGGTGGATTTGTCACTAAGAAAAAGAGAAAAAATGACCAATCAAATTAAACCATAATTCACATGTTATTTATGTTTTTGCTTTGTTCTTGAAAACAAAAACAAAGTCAACACCAAAGGAAAATGTTGCAGAACTCAACAAAGATACAAAGGGATCAAGCTAACACATTAAAGTCATGATAAACATTTGTGTAAAGGTTGTAGAATACAACCCAATTTAACATCACAAGTAACTCGAGTATATCACTCTACATCTAATGTTTATGTTACATTATTACCACTATTAGCTATAAAAGCACCTATGTCATCCTTATATTCCTATACTTTTGTAACCTTATACCCTCTTATTTGTCACCCAATGCCCAAGGTTGGCCATATCTTAAGTTTGGGTGGGGGGAGGGGTATTCTCCAACCTTCATGATGTGTGAATAAATTTGAATTTTTCATCATCCTTTGTGTCGCTTAATTGATTCTTTAGTATAGAATCTCCACTACTTTGTCAACCTACATAACACTAATTTCATAGGAAAATAATACAATTGAAAAGACCAAGTAGTTTAATGTTGTCATGTTGAGTAATTCCTAATCATGTGGATGAGCACTCTGCTATTCCAATTGATTTTTGATCACCATCGAAATGACATGTGATTGATGGAAACTACTAATGGGTAGTTATATATGTGGAATATTCACCATCCTTCCACCATAGAAATAAATTTGAAATGGATATGAAACAAATGAGTAGTAAGTATATATCACTAGACTATAAGAGTGTTGTGGAGGTTAGTAATCTCAATCAATTGTGGTAGATAATAAATAATTAGTAATAAACTTCATAATGGATTTTGTTGGTTGCAATACATAATATTGCAAAAGATACAACCAATTGTAGAGTCCGTCAATAGCCATGGGTGGAGCATTGAACATAATTGAGACTGCATATAGTGATTAAATCCACAATATCCCTAAAGAGTAGTAGATATTCTAGTAAGTTGGTTGGATGGAGTAGTGTTATACACTCGGTGGATATAATGATGCAATTTCTACAGACCTTTCAAATTAGTTGTATGGAAATGCCATAGTATATGTATATGTATCTATGTTGTTGAGGTACTTGAAGGCATAATTATGCAACTGGGGTTTTGAGATGCTCAATTTATTTGAATATGATGCCAAGATTCAGGGGTTAGAATATTGTTTGTATCCATTATGTAATGTCCCTTTCCAAATAGGAGCTCCAGAGAGGAGGCTTAATGATCTAAACCATCTCGTTAGACTATAGCTAGGGCCAAAAAGGGGTAAACAGGGTTACTAGAGGTCACTCCAGTCAAAGGTATTATATTCAGAAAGTGACATTGAGATAAAAGTGGCTAAACGCGCTTTTAAGCCAATTTGGGCTAAAAATAGAACAAATGAGATAAATTAGAAGTCAACAGGGAATTAGGGTTTCAGGCAGCTATAAGAGAGGTTTCAGCAGCCTAATTCATCATTATGTAGATTTTGAATTGTCTTTGAGGAGAGAGGCACATCTCAAGAGAGGTAGCTCACTGGATTCTAGGAAGAATACACCAGTGGTTGCTTTCGGTGTTGAGAGACACACCCTAGTCACCAGGGAGGTCACACAGATCTTCCATCGATCTTCAACAATAGTTTTGCAGGTTGCAACAGAAAGGGCGCACTCATTCAGGGTGAGGGCACAACTTCTGAGGAGGTTCAGTGGATCGACTTGTCCCTTTTAGGGAGAGTTCAGAGATTCCCCTCCAACCCAATTGAGAGGAAGGAAAGGCACATATTTTTCCTCATTCCTCATCAGATTCCGATGGTGGAATCATCTGGGGTGCACTTTTTGGACATTGGGAGTGCGACAATTCGGGAGGACACATTCAAGGTTCTCGATCGATCATCAGTTCATATCCAGCGAAATCCTTCTGACCCATTTCACAGTATCATTTTGAGACACACATCAGCCAATTTTGATGATGGAATCACTAGAGAATAGTTTTCTAGAGTAGAGGGGGTGAATTTCTCCCAGGGGGATCCATCTGGGGACCAAATACACCAGTGGACGTCCAGACAGTCACCAATATTGTGAGGCAGAGCAGGGCGCATTGTTTGGGACAATTTTCGGGCATTTCTGAGAGGTATAGCCACTAGGGTGAACTTTTCAGACTTGCAGTAGTTATTGGATGAGTTGTCATATCCACAACAGTTCTTCATCTCATCCATTGCATTCCACAAAATTCTTCGGGTATTAGGTATTATTGTTTTAGTTTATATTGTATTACGGTTAAGATCCTTTTGTCATTGATATATCCGAGTGATTTATTTTATTCAGCCACATTCAACATTTGTACTTTACAGATATTTCATAATATAATATTTGCAGTCTTTTGTCACTATTATTATTTGAATTCTCATTTATATGTTGTAAACAATTAATCCTACACACACATTAGCAGAGTTTCCTAGACTATCCAAGTCAGGAACATTACAGTGGTATCAGAGATTTAGTCCTTCCAACCTGTGACTAGAGATGATGAGTGTAGCAGAGGACCCAAGGGTTCATGAGAACGTAGGTGACAAATATGTCACTTACAACATACGCAAAGAGGGAAGACCTAGATCAGATTTTCCCTCTTTTCCTCCCAGCTTAGAGGAAGAGGAAGAGGCATAGAGGGAACCAGAGAGAAGGGAAGAGAGTGAGGCTGAGAATGAGTCACAGAGGATGTTAGGAGAGATATATGAGAGACCAAAGGGCAGTACTAAGACCCCCATGGACCCAGAGGTAGCCTTCATGTAGGTACTCGACAATCTAGTAGTCATTCAGTAGGCCATGACTCAGTCCTTGGCACATATGGATGATAGATTAGCTATAGTGGGCACCCCGGGCACATAATACCCACATGTAGCACATAGAAACTCATGAGCATGTAGTAGACCCCAATATCCTACTCACACATACACCTCTTTGAGTAGGATTCCCAAGCCATTGTTCCCCAGCTTCCAGAGGGCACCCCCAACGACAAAACAACAACCAATATCACAGAGGTCACCCACTCAGATGGAGGACATTGCATAGTATAGGAGGGAGTATGCAACATTCAGTCATGACTTCCGTCAGGACATGACCCTGGTTAAGTATTATGGACTCAGACTCAGCAACCGCCCCAGAGAGCCACAGAGAGGAGGACAACAATAGAATAAGGGGAATAACATTTATTTCATTCGAAAAGTTGGTAAACTCACCATACCTTGTTTTGACGAATCATCCAAATGCACCACCATATCTTGGGTACAAAATATATACACATACTACAAGATCAACCAGATGACCGAGACAGAGGCCATCCATTTTTCTACTCTACACTTGGAGGGTGAGGCACATGAGTGGTGGAATCATGGATTGGTGAAGTTGGGACACATTCACATCACCTCCTACAGGGATTTTACAGAGAGACTCATGGACAAGTTTGAAAAGAGGGATCCTAAGATGCACTTCATGGATCTAGCCCAATTGAGACAAACTGACACAACAAAGGCATTCATCATGGAGTTTCAGTGGGTAGCAGTGGAAGTGAAAGACATATCAGACCCAGGATGATCATGTTATTCATAGAGGGACTCACAGATCCATTGAGAGGATGGGTGAAGGCATATAGGCTTCACGCATTGCAGGATGCCATCTTACACACTCAAAATTTGGCAGACTCGGTGCCAAAGACTAAACCCTTTTCCAATCCCTTTGTACCACAAAAGGACCAAGACAGGAAGCCATTCCAGAGAGAATTGAAGGGAAATGAGAAGTTGGATGATGAGATGAGGTGAGAGCTTATGAGGAAGAAGCTTTGCTTCAACTGTAGAGACCCTTGGGTCCCAGGCCACGGGTGCATGGGTAAGGGAGAGATTCATTATATTGAGGTGGAAATAGACAGTGTGGATAATGAGGAGGAGAAGCATGATAGTGGATCCACTAGCTAAGAGGAGGATTCAACACAAGAAGAGAAGCAACCTCCTCGTAGACCATCGACACTGGCAGGGGCCAACCAACCGGTAGTTCCATAGTCTCTTGAGCAGGCTAATAGATGCAAACCAACAAAGGGAGGAGTCATAGCGACCATTTCTGGTGTTCCCAGGTATGATACCCTCCAGATCAAAGGGACTATTCAGGGACAACATGAAATCTCCCTGATAGATGGTATCGAGACAAACACTTTAGATAGGGGAGTTTTAGGGGTTTGATGTTGCAGTAGCATATGTCCATACAGTGGAGTGTCTAGACAAAGTTCCATATTTGGAGATAAAGTTAGGAAACTACATAGTGAGAGACACATTTTATGTGGTTTACCTATCTGACACAGATGTGGTATTGGGAGTCTAATGGAGATGGGGTTCAGAGACAGTGACGAAAAGAGGGTTTTTCTGAGAGGCATGTCAACAGGAGCACCTAGGACAGTTTCGACCAAGAGGATAGAGAGGATATTAATACATGGGGGGGTAGCATATGCCACAAAGTGCTTTATCACTACAAAAAAGGATTCAGAGGGTCGGCAACAGTATCATACAGAGATCATGAACTTGTTGGGACGACATCAATACGTTTTTGGGTCGATTCCACCAAGGAGACCACCTGATAGGGGGTTTGAGCACACCATTGAGTTGGAGGATGGGGGAAAACCTATAATCATCGCACCCTATTGTAATCCTAGGAGGATGAAATAGAGAAAGAAATTAAGGAATTTCTAATGATGGGACACATCAGACCTAGCAGCAGTCCATTCACTTCTTCAATTGTCTTAGTTATGAAGAAGGATGATACCATGAGGATGTGTATTGATTACCGAGCCTTGAACAAGAAAACCATCAAGAATCGATATCCTATCCCTCACATTGATGAGTTGATGGATGAACTGCATGGGACAGTTTTCTTCTCGAAGATTGATCTATTCTTTGGGTATCATCAGATCAGCATATGAGAGTAGGACATAGAGAAGGCGGTATTTCAATGTCACTTTGGACATTTTGAGTTCCTGGTTATGCCATTTGGGCTAACCAATGCATCAACTACATTCCATTCTTGCATGAACCACATCTTCAGGGATCAGTTGAGGAAATCGTTCTTGTTTTTCTTCAACGACATCTTGGTCTACAACAAGACATGGCAGGAGCATATGAGGCACTTGGATGAGGTATTGAGCATCATGGAGGGACAATCACTATATTCCAAAGAGTCCAAGTGTGAGTTCGGTATGACATAGCTACTTTACTTGGGCCACATCATCAGTTCACAGGGGGTACAAGTACACCAGGAGAAGATCAGGGCCATTTTGGATTGGCCAACTCCCAAGAGCGTGATGAAATTGAGGAGTTTCTTCTAGTTGTGTAGCTATTACAGGCAGTTTTTCCAGGTTTTTTATCATCTTGGAGAACCACTAACAGATCTTACTAAGCATGGGGCTTTCATCTGGACTGATGAGTCACATAAAGCCTTTGATCACATGAAGAAAGTCATGGGCACTTGTCAAGTGTTGGCATTACCAGACTTCACTTTTCCATTTGTACTACAATGTGACGCATCCGACGAGGGTATCGGGGCAGTCTTGGTGCACGGTGGATACCCCATTGTATTTGAGAGTAGGAAGCTCAACCAAATCAAGAGGTTGTACTCCATTTATGATAAGGAAATGCAGGCAATCATGCATGCCTTGACCAAATTTAGACAATATTTGTTGGGCAGCAAAATCATGGTCAAAACATATCACAACAACTTGAAGTATTTCCTTGAGTAGAAGGACCCCAGTGAGCACCAGAATAAATGGGTGACGAAGGTACATGCATTCGACTTTGACATAGAGTATGTCAAGGGGAAGAAGAACATTGTGGTCGATGCACTATCAAGGAGACCTGCAACATGTTCTTTGATGGAGATTTCAGCAGATTGGAAATCCCACTTGTGTAACATACCCATGGTCGGGCGTAAAAATTTCATTCTTATTAAGAAGATCAACACCCTCATTCGGGGTATCTATTCCATTATTCTCTTCCAGAGCTTTCCATCCAAAGTCTCCATGCTCCAAACCGAGCTCAGAGCTGGCAGAAATCCTCTCCCAAGTTCTCTGGGTTCCTCCATCCCTTTATACTTACATATGACCGCGGACTATGACCAGACGCCAAGACAACAAGCGCCAAGACAACCATCATGTGAATCCTCCGTAGTGGCAAATATTTGAAGTTCACAAGTTGACGTCGCGTGTCCGCAGGGATTTTGACAACCCTGATTCACTTCGGGACTTCGACGTTTGGGAGTTTCGAATGCTCCAAAGCCTTTACTCCCTAAAGTACCTCGTAGCCAGAGTTATATATATAGTGCCACATGTCCCTTGTGATCGACGACTGTGATCCACTTCGGGACTTCGACGTTCAGGAGTTTCAAACATTCCAGTGAATCTTTTCTTTGAAGTAATCTTTTCTTCGAAGTGATCCACTTCGAGACTTTGACGTTCGGGAGTTTCAAATATTCCAACGCCTTTTTCCTCTAAATTACTTTGTACCTAAAGTTACAGATCGAGTTCCACACGTCCCTTCGTGATCGATGACTATGATCCACTTCGAGACTCCGATGTTCGGGAGTTTCAAACATTCCAATGCCTTTTTCCTCCGAAGTGTTGAAATTACTAAGACAACTGAGAGGGGGGGTGAATCAGTTGTTATTGTGCTTAAACAATTTTAAGTCTATTAATACATTCTTAATCTTTCTTCAAGTGATCATCAACATTATACAACATATGGACAATAAAATAATGAGC
>SNQJ01S0029130.1:130376-148047 GCA_010110895.2 Picea sitchensis | reverse complement strand
GACTACCCCCCTTGGCTTCCCTAGGAGTAAGCCTAGAAGGAAGAAGTTCCAGTCAAGGTGACAGTGTGGGCTGGAACTTAGACATTGTGTCTCCGAGGGCACACTAAGTGAGTAGGACTTAACTCACGTTTGCAAGTGTGCATAAGGACGGCAACAAGTTGGGCGCGTCCTCCTTTTCCTTGCAGCGTGTTGTCTCTTGTGGGTGAGATATGCACCATCAAAATCGTGTTACTCTTGGCTGGGCGTGACCTTCAACTGATAATCCCTGCTGGTCGTCATTTAGTGGCTGCGTGTTGCCTTTGCTGGCCGTCTTACCTCATCTACTGATGCTGCGTGTGGTATAAGGGGCTGCGTGGAGGCAAAAGGGGCATTGCTGCTGGTCGATCTCCTTTGCTGGCTGTACATTGCATTGCAGAGAAGTGTATTTCTGAGTTTGGAGGCTGCCATATCACTCCATCAAACAGCAGAACAATAATCACCTGAATCGCCCTCCTTTATCAAACTCGTGTGGGCAGTTTGGGCATTTTCTTATGGCTGTGTGAGATGTGAGGAGTCCAGCTTCCTACAGCAGACATCCTCATCATTGTTGAGAGGTATTCCTACCTCATTTTGATTCCCCTTGGTTCAGCAATATTATTCAATAAAGAACAGCCATTATTTAGTCAATTTGCTCCTTCAAATGTGATCGTTTTCCATTATAATTTTGTGGGTTTTGCTTAATAATGAAACAACACCTTATGCATTTCACTGGGGAGGTATAAGGGACTAAAAGACCACCAAATCAGCAAGCAAAATGCAGAAACACACTACTGTCCATTAAAATTTCATCTTCAGCCATCATTTACAGAAGTTTGCAAAGTGTTTGACGAAAGTCCAACACCAAATTAAAGGAGTTTTTCCCACTTTTACAACCTAGAATATTTCAGAGGCGCATGTCTGGTTGGTATCTCTCAATCTTGGTGGTGCGCTAAAGGAGGACTAGTACTCTAGCACTCTGGCTAGGGCTTACATTGTTGAGTTCTCTCCTTGTTGAGATAACCATTGTTGGGCTTCTTTCTTATTGGTTTTCTCTAGTGAATAGAGCTTGTTCTTATTCTGTCTTGGGAAGGATATATTCACTATAAGAAGGTGTTGGCTTTTCTCCCCTTGTGAAGAAGGGTTTCCTAGGATAAACTACTATGCTCTGCTCAGGGGTGGCACTTGAGGATGCCTATGGTTGGGTGGTGTTGTCGCCCTAATGCACACTTGCGAACGTGAGCTAAGTCCGGCTCACTTAGTGTGCCCTCGGAGACACAATGTCTAAGTTCTTGCCCACACTGTCACCTTGACAAGAACTTCTTCCGTCTAGGCTTACTCCTAGGGAAGCCAAGGGGGGTTGTCCCTAAGTTACTAAGTTAATTTTAATTACAAGTTCTAGGAGTTAGTTTCAATTCGTTACAGGCTAAGGGGAAAACTAGCCTATATGATAAGCAGCAATGCAGGTGCAAGTCTAAGTCTAAATGTTAGGCAACCCTTTCCTAGGTCAACTAAAGACTAGTGCCTAATGTTGGGCTATGGGGTCAACTATGTTCAAGGGTTGTTCGTTACAACAAGTTTACAATTAAATCAAATCAAATTACCCAAAACCCCACAATTAGAATTACTTACAAAGATGATTGTACAAGTTACAATGAATACAAGATATACAAAGAAATTTTAATATGCGAGAAATAGATACAAGATATACAAAGAAGGAAAGATTTCACACCCTAGAGCCAAGCATGCCCCCAAGTGGAACTTACTCCACTTAGACTGCCTTCACTGGCAGTCTAACCACTCAAGCACTTAAGGATAGGCAGGTGAAATTAGCACCCCAAGTGGGATACTGTTATGTCTGCCCACCCACACAGTTATTGATGGATATTAGATTGAAAGCATAAACGGTGAATCATCCTTACATTATAAAGATAGAACAACTATTTGTAAGTAGAAGATATACCAATGAAGTTACCACAATGTATGTTGTGCCATCAAATCACATCTATTTCCCCCCCCCAAACATTAAAAGTGATCTATGCAACTAGTGTTCTTATTAAGCGTTTAAATTCCCAACCCCCTAGCTATGTATACGTCTCAACTCCCTTATTCTTCCAAATAACTACCCGGTGCTCAACATACTGGGGCTACGAGCCCCCAACCTAGCTTCCAAGGTCAGCCAGTCTGCTTGCCAAGTCAGGAGTAGCCAGGACAAAGGGGATCTCCCTGAAATCCGCAGGGGCCGGTCCAGCCACTTCCCTCACTACTATCCTCCTTACAGTTTTAGATGGTGAGGAAACAGTTGTTTAAAGTCTCCCTAATGTTTCTAAATGTTATTAGAATCCGCGGGTGGATGTAGGTTGGTTAGGTTTTGTTTTTAAGAATGGGGTTTTAAGCTGCTTTGATTTTATCTTCTTTGATTAGCCGAGAGTGAAAAGGAGTGTTTAAAAGCAGGAGTTATATCTGAATAAAAATTACACCACCAGCAATAAAGATTAAATATGAAATAAACAAATGTAAAACATCAATATATCATCACATGTGAGAGATATAACCATAAACCATAAAGCATGTGGCAGAAGGAATGAGATTGAGGTCTTGGGGCATGGGGTGACAGGGCTGTGCTTTAGAAGGATTTGGTGGCGGGTTTAGGGCCAGGCCAGGCATGAGAGACGTTTTGGTTTGACTGGCTTCATCAGACACAGCTAGAGGTGTGAGACATTGTTACATTGGCATCAAGCATGAAAATTTAAACCACAACCATTAAGCTCATAGACCTAAAAAATGCAAAATGTAGGCAGTGAGCAAGAAGATGGAAACATGAGAAATTTCAGCATAATAGGAGTTAGCAAGAGGGTGATGAAGAGAAAGAATGGGGGGAGGGTTGTATTTATACCCCCAAGAGGCAAAGTGAAGGCACTTGGATGAACTCAAAGTGTCAAAACCACATCAAATAAGCAAATCTCAATGAGTGGGTACACCATCTAGGTTTTGAAAACTAGATCTATGGTGTAGGAGAGTGTAGGGAGATGTTGGGATCAAGCAAAGGAGGTGTGAGAGGCCTTAGGATTGATGCCAAAGAAGGTGAAAAGTCTCAAATAATTTAAAATCATTTGTAGGTTTCAAGAAGAGGGGACCTTAACTCCTCTTGGAGGGACCCAAAAAAGTGTGAAAATGAAGAAGGAAGGAAGAGAATTAGTAGAAAAATTGATTGGGACCATTCTAGGAATTAATGTGGGGTCAAAGGGAGTCACCAACTCATGAGAGGGCCCCAAATAGAAGTCCACAACAACCTCCACCAATAAAACACGTCACTTTCCCTAGGGGTGTGTGAAAATTGAATGTAGAAGAGGTGGGTAAGAGGTTAGAATAGGTTTAGAGTTAGAGTTTTTGGTAGGGGTTAGGTCTAGAAGTAGGTCTAGGAAAGGCATTACCATGTGGAGTTACCCTTGTTTGGCGTTTAGAGTTAAAATTAAATAATTAGATGAATTATTGGGTCGGAATTCCCCCTTAGGGCAAGGTTTGATTAAGTGAAAAAGTGGGTAAATAGGTCAAATTAAGTTAGGAAAATGTGGGGAAAGGGTTGGGTTTGGTTAGGGAGGGTGTCTTACTTGCCACTTTCCACCTTACATGCACTTTCTAACTCAAAAATTACAATGATTTGTGATTTTTAATAAAATCAACTTATTGATTAAAATTGCTATTATTGACTCTAGCCGACTCACGAGTGGACTTTGACAAAGCAAAAATAGTCCACGGCGGTGAAACAGCAGTGGGTGTAGGGTGTGCTATTCCAATCATTTTGAGCACAAATACACCAATCAAAAATCCAAGGACCTAGCTTTTACAAAAAAAAATTATCAAAAAAAAAAAAAAAAAAAAAAAAAATAAAATTTAATTAATTAAAAACTAACTTAGACTCGACAAAATTCCGAGAAACTTGATTACACTGCCTGGCATGGTCATTTTACAATAATCCTACAGGGTTGCTCATTATGCATTGATCATGAGCTAGCACCACTTTGGAGTCAAGTCTGGAGGGAAAAAACTCAGGAAAATTAACCCGACTAGTTAGGACGCATTAATCCCCTGAGGTTAAAAAACCTCCGATGCAAGGAACTCCTCTGACGTGTCGACATCCAAGGTGCACGACTAACTATGATCCATGCAGAGCATTATTACATTATTACCCTCGCAGTGGCGCGGAGATCCCGTTTACAAAATATAGAAGTCTTTGGTGTTGAAAAACACCCGGTGGGAATACTTGTTGTCTTGACATGAATAATCTTGATTATATGTAGGTTGACCTCAGGTACTAAGCGAAGCGGTCAACATGCAGCTCCACAGGGAAGAGTGTGGTAGATCAACTTCGAGCAATGAAACAATAGAATCCAGCACTTACAAAAGTGATGCTCACACAGTGCGGCACCCAACAAATTTAACATTAGAATACATTCATAATGTGTAAAATCAAGTATATAAACAACATTTACATATGAAAATTTCTAAAGTACAACAATAAAAATTACAACATGATTATGATATAAGAAAAAAAATTCCTAAGGTACATATGGAAGCCTTAATGAATCGAGAAATAATACAAAAGTCAAACTACAAGGGAAGGGTTAGAGATCACGATTCTGATACCCATACAATGGGTAGAATGATAACATAAAGTGCACGAATAATCCAGAGTCCGGGATGACTCACATAAGACCCCTTCCCGAGTTTGATCAACTTGGAACTTTCCACGAGGAAGAACCAATCAACAACCATGTTCCTTCTTCCTTTCAATAGAAACCTTGGAATGACAAACCCTTAAAATCGACTAATTTCTTTGCTCATGCTTGTCCAGGGTGGGAAGACAACAATGCACCACTTAATGATAGCAACTGTCGATAAATTGAAGGTGCCTTCCATTTCCACATAGTGCGCATTAACTTATCTTACAGTTTGAGAGTACGAGAAAGAACATTATCCAGGGAACCATCACAAAATTTTCCCTCAAGATTTTTCAAAATCACATTCTTCTAAAAGAGCTAGGTTCATCGGAGGTGGGTGGGAACTCAAATTAAAACCTAGATTTTTCAACATTTTCAAACTCAGTTCCTTCACCTCGTCAAAACAGATGAAGGGCTCATCTATGGATTCATCACAGAATTTTCCACATGGACTTCCTATCTTTTTTCAACATCAAGCTCAAGTCCATGGGGGTTTGAATAAATGCTCAAAGTTTCTGTGAAATCATCTTCCTTGATTTCCAATTGATCTTCTATAGCCAAAAAACTGTTCATTTTCTGTTCACATGGTTCTTCATGGGAAGAACCATGTGAAACAGAAAATGAACTGTTTCATTAAATTCCTCAATAGGGTTTGATGGAATGTCAATTTCTGAATCCGAACTGATTGCTTCTATATATGAAATATTTTTTCTTCCTCCATGTTTCCATAAAATTATCAACCAGTTCACGATCACTTGAACCACTGCTTGTTCCTTAAGCAGGACTCAGAGGCATGCAACAAATCCATATGGTCTTGAATGTTTTATGGTGAATCATGAAACCAATCCACTTGCAGGATTCCTGTGAGTCAAGACAAATAATTTACACATTTAGAACATCCTCATGAATAGGTGGATCATACCACTTCTCGATATACTTAGTGAGAAGCCCAGGATATGAGCACCGGGGATGAGTATGATAAAAATCAGGAACGTTATCAATAGAATCTTTAGATATACCATGAAGGTAACCAACAATTCATGAAAAAATCAATAGGATCAAAAACCCATCCATTGAAAAATCACGGGACCCAAAGGTACTAAGGATCCAACAAGAGGAGGCATGTTAACTTCATCCAAAACTTTTCAAGTTCAAAGATGAAACAAACAATGGTGAATTCCTTCTTAGAAAAGTCAACAATCAAATTATTTTAAGATTAGGTCATGGGATGACCAAGTTCACCAGACAAAACAGGGGCATCAAACAAAGGCAAAAACAAGAAGAGAAACAAAGGGTTAAAATTATTAAGTTTGGAACAAGAATTGGATACCCGTTAGGTTATACCCCTCCTCCAAAATTTCAAATTGTAACAAGGATTGCTCCTTGTAGTACACTTGATAGATTTATTCAATGGAGTAAGCCACTTGGAAAAGAATCACTCAAAGCTAACCAATAAAGGTTCAAAGGGTATTAGTTCTAAGGTTTTATTACTTAGTTCTAAAAGAATAAAAAGGAGAATAAAGAATGTGGTTAGACCAAGGATAAATGACTTATCCAAACTGTGGCCTTGAATGTTGTCAGCCTAATGCACACACACTTGCAGAGGCAGTAGGCTAGAATCCATTACTTAGGTGTGCCCTGGGAGACCACAATGTCCTAAGTTCTTGCCATGCTGTCCTGCCAGCAAAGGAACTGCTTCAGGTCTGACTTACTCCTAGGGAAAATAAGGGGGGTTGTCCCTAAGTTACTAAGTTAATTTTAATTACAAGTTCTAGGAGTTAGTTCCAATTCGTTATAGGCCAAAGGGAAAAAAACTAGCCTATATATATTAAGCAAACAATCACGAGGTGCAAGTCCTAAGTCCTAAATGTTAGAACTGGCCACCTATGTCAACTATGTCTAGTGCCTAATGTTGGGCTATAGGGTCAACTATGTTCAAGGGTTGTTAATTTGCTCAGTTCAATTAAATCAAATCAAATTGCAAACCCCACAATTAGAATTACTTACAAAGTTATACAAAAATACGACAAGTGTGAGATATACAAAGAGGTACAATATACACAAGATAGATACAAATGCTGAGAAGATTTCCCCTACTTCTAGGACCCAGAAGCCCCAAGTGGCACTACCCACTTGGTGCCTTCAGCGGCAATCCTAACCCACTCAAGCACTTGGGATAGGGCAAATTGATGCTTCCCCAAAGTGGGATATATTTTGCTGTCTACCCACACCCACTGTGGTTACTTAATCGGATATTCAGTGAAGCATAAATCGGTAGATCATCACCACATTATAAAGATAAAACAACTATTTGCAAGTAGAAGATATACCAATGAGATTACCACAGTGTATGTTGTCTATCAAATCATCTATTTCCCCCAGACATACAAAGTGATCTATGCAGCTAGTGTTCTTATTAGCGTTTTAGATCCCAACCCCTAACTAGGTATGCGTCTCAAACTCCCTTATTACATAGATAGTACTTGATTGCTCAAGATAAAAGGCTTTTACCTCAACCCTAGCTTTTAAAGGTCAGCCAAGTGATGCATGCTTGCAAGTAAGGAGTATGTGGAACAAGGGGATCTCAGCACAGGACGGTCCCCAGCCACTTCCCTCACTACTATCCCTCCTTACCCGTTTTAGATGGCAGGAAAGCAGTTGTTTAAAGACTCCCTAATGTTTCTAAATGTTATTAAGATCCAGCAGGTGGATCTTAGGTTGGTTAGGTTTATTTTAGAATAGGTTTAAACACTTTGATTTTATCTTTAACTGCTTGATTAGTAGAGAGTGAAAAGTGTTTAAAAAGGAGTGCTATCTTGAATGAAAGGTACACCACCATTCATATGTAAGGATTAAGCAATGAAATAAACAAATGTCTAAAACATCAATATATCCTTCATGTGAGAGATACAACCATGAAACCATAAAGCATGTGAAAAGATAAAGGATTAAGGAATCTTGAGCACTTAGATGTTTTAAGGCACAACCTTTTGAAAGGATGATGTAATGTGTGTGCTTATAATGAGAGTTTAAAAGATAAGATAGAGCATGAACATTTGAGTTTAAACCATCATCAAATTATAACCAAAAATTATACCATAGGTGTGTTATATTATTAGCACATCAAGCATGAAAATTTAAACCACAACCATTAAGCTCAAAGACATAAAATGTGCAAAAATGTAGGAAGTGAGCAAGAGATGGAAACATGAGAAAATTCAAGCATAATAGGTTAACTTAAAGTTGGTGAAAGAATGAGGGAGGTTGTATTTATACCCAAGAGACAGGAGTAGAAGGCACTTGGATGAACTCCCAAGTGTCAAAACCACATCAAATGAGCAAATCTCAGTGAGTGGGTACACCATCTAGGGTTTGAAACTAGATCTATGGTGTGGGAGGTGTGGGAGGTGTTGGGATCAAGCAAAGGGGTGTTAGAGGCCTTGGGATTGATGCCAAGGAAGGTGGAGCTCAAAAATTTTAAAATCATTTGTGGAGTTCAAGAGGGGGACAGTAACTCCTCTTGGAGGGCCCAAAAGGTGTGAAAATGGGGAAAGGAGAGGGTGTAGAGAGGAAAAGTCAGTTGGGACCATTCTAGGAATTAATGTGGGGGTTAGGGTCATAACTCTCATGAGGGAGCTAAATGAAAGTCACAACAACCTCCACCAATAAAAACGTCACTTTCCCTAGGAGGGTGTGGAAAGTGAATGTAGAAGGTGGGTAAGAAGTTAGAATAGGTTTAGAGTTAGGTTTTTGGTAGAGTTAGGAGTCTAGAGTGGGTCTAGGAAGGCATTACCACACACATTATTAGGTGCCTTGTTTAGCGTTCGAGGAGTTAAAATTAAAATAATTGAATGAATTTTGGGTCAATTCCCCTTAGGACAAGGTTAAAAATAGTGAAAAAAGTCATTTAAAAGGGTCAAATTAGGATTTAGGAAAGGGTGGGGAAGGTTGGGTTTGGTTGGGAGGTGTCTTCTTGCCACTTTCCTGTACATCCCTTTCTAACTCAAAATTACAATGATTTGTGATTTTTAATAAAATCACTTAATGATTAAGTACTATTATTGACTTCTAGCCATTTCTGAGTGGACTTTGAAACCGGCTTAAAATAGATGTTGAGAAATTTGAAACTTAGCGATGGAGGTGTAGGAGTGCTATTCCATTTCATTTTTAAATACCCCTATCTTTCTCCCAAAGGCGAAGTTTTACATTATTAAGCTCAAAGAAATAATTAATTAATTAAATTAATTAAAAATTTAATTAATTAAAAAACTAACAGACTTCGTGAATTCATGAGAACTTGGAATACTTGCTAAACGTGGTCATTTTACAATAATCCTACAAAGGTTACTCAGTGAACGAGAACATCAGAGCGCCTTCCACAACTTTGGAGGAAGTGGGAGGAAAAAGCTTCCCGAGAAGAATTAACTGGAAGCTAGTTGGGAGGCCATTAATCCCCTGAGGTTAAACCCGACTAGTTAGGCCGCATTAATCCCCTGAGGTTAAAAAACCTCCGATGCAAGGAACTCCTCTGATGTCAGCATCCAAGGTACCTGACCTAACTATGATCCATGCCGACATTATTACATTATTACCCTCGCAGGGGTGCGGCGATCCCGTTTACAAAAATATAAGTGCTGGTGTTGAAAAACACCCAGTAGAACCTTGTTGTCTTCGACATAGATAATCTTGATTATATGTGAGTTGACCTCCGTGCTAAACGAGCGGTCAACAGGTGGCAATGAAAGAAAATTGCCTATGGAGAAACGAGCAGACCCAATTTCTTTTTGTAATTTGTGCTTGGTTAATCTTCTTGATATCCTGGTTATTTACTGCAGTTGAACAAGCATAAAAATGCAACAACTTGAAGGTTAAAAAGAAAAAAAGGTATAAGGGTACAATGAGAGCTCATTCTCTCATTATGATTGATTATTTTTACAAAATAGATTTGGAGAGGAGCTCTCGTGGCTTTCTTAGGGTTTTGGAGCAAAACCATTGCTGAAAATTGGTTTCAGTGGTGAAAGATTCCACCCTAGCTAATTAGTAGGAGGAATCGTACAGGTTTCTGACAAGTTTTCATTGGAGAAGGAAGATCCTTCACTTTGCTAAGTTGTTTGGTCATTTGCAGAAGTTTTTGGTGTTGTTGTGGGAGCCAAACCCTCATCTTCAGATTGTGAGCATAAATTTCAGAATTGTGGTATTTGTGGAGACCATTTCTATTCTTCAGATCGTGGGCAGCTTAAGGGAGAGGGTGCACCAGTCATTTACAGTTCATTGAGGCTTATAGGAGGCAGATCGTATCTCATATCAGCAGATCGTAGGGTTTGTGAGGCTGTCTCATCCTTTCAGCAGGTCATGGGTTTTCTAGAGGGAGCCGTGCCCTCTTTATCAGATTGTGGGGTTGAGAAAAGGAGCCAACTCAGTTCAGATCCAGCCACTAATATTCTCAGTCATTCCCATGTTTAAAATGTGTCACCTGGTACTATTTTTGCTGTCCAAGAAGGGGCAGATTTATTACATTCATTGCTGCATACATTGGACACCTACAGGTCAGACATCATAGTGAATCAGTTAGCATTTGCTGAGGTATTTTCCTGCTGTTATAACTTGTAGATGAATGTTAGTGTTTGTGATTAAAAGGAGGCCTATCTAGTTCCTATTAAAGTGTTGTTACAGCAAGGTTGTTACAGGCCAGCAATGAAGCCTAAATCAGATTTGTATGTGCTGAGTATTACTCTGTCATAACAGATTTGCTTTGTCTGTCATCAATTCCAATGAAGATACTGGCTGCTGTTTATCAGTTGGCATGAGTTAGTAATCCTTTTCCAGTATATGCATTGCTGCCTTTTGATAATGAATGCAATAAACTCTTTCTTCTGTGTGTCCAAGCTATGATGGTTTTGTTGTAAACTGCTTATCAAAATATGTGAACCAAAAAAAGCATTAAATCCTATCAGCAGTAAACAAAATCATATTAACAGCAAAAAAAGGGAATTTACAGTGATATTTGAGCAAGTAGGCAAAGTGTTTGACACAACTCCTGACCCAGCAGTAAACATAAGAATCTATCAGCAGTCCAGGAGTTCAATGGGTAACTGTTTGACAAAAGTTCTTAACACATCAGCACCCAAACACATCAGCAGTAAACACATAATACACCAGCAGTTAGAAAGAGGGTTATTACAACCTCAAGAGTTGCATAGTATGCAAATCAGGGAGGTGGAAATAAAACAACATTTCCTTCTCCATTGCAAAGCATATAACCATCTTAGAATAAGGTCAGCACTAGGACATTGCATGGAAAGAAATATTCCGATGCAACCAACTAGAGGACAATGCAAGGAGAGACAACAATGATGTACCACCAAGCCAAATCTTTAAAAGCTTTGTAACAGGAAGGTCTATCCCACCCCTCAGGGGCCAAAATGATAAGTAATTCTACAAGAAGGATGGGAATTAGTTCACCCCCGTTATTTAATAAATGTGAAATCTTTATATTGTGGGTATCTAATTATTACATGCAAAAGGATTGCACCATTGGAATGTAACACTCTGTCGCATAGACTGGTTGGTCTTGTGGACTTTAATAAAAAATCAATCTCTCTCTCTCATGCATCAAAAGCCAACCCAGTGGGCTTAGGTGGCCTACCCACAAAGAGAGGAAGGTCAAATCTAGATGATTAACCCAAAAATTCTTTTTACTACACATTGGATTTGGCCTCCTCCTTACATTCCTTTCTCTTTTCCTTTCTATAATGGAATATTGAATCCAATGTAAACCTTCTATCCCATATGCAAGTTGGCCTCAAGGACATTTTAATAAAATTCATGTCATATCTCTCCTTCTCTCTTAAGAAAGGGGGAATATTAACAAACAGAAGACAGTTAGTAGTTACCACTCAGAGAGGGCTAGGTAGAAGACACAGACAAGAGAGACTCAAGGACAATGCATCTTAGAGACAAATTACTGAAAGCCAACCCAACATGGCTAGGAAATCTAGCTATAGAAAGAAGAAGGTAAAATCAAGACAAGTAGTCCAAAATTCTTTGTAACACATTATGGATCTTGCCTCAATACATTTTCCTTTATATCCTGGAATATTGCATCAAATGTAAACCTTTCCATCCTGTAGGCTAGTTGACCTCACAAACCTTCTATTAAAACTCAAATTCAAATTCACTATATAGATAGATAGATAGATAGATAGATTAAATGCCATTGCTTCCCCATTTCCTCAAATTTTCAATGTAGTGTTTTCAAAACTTGTACCCGTTTCAAAAAACATGCCCATTTCCCTATTCCAACTTTCCAAGTAACTTAGCTTGGAAGGTTGTTTTATTTTCAAATAAGACTAAAAATACATGGAAGGTAAGGTTGTAATAATTCCATTTTAATCGTGTTAACAATGATATGGGTAATCTTGTACACACATGTAAGTAATGATGTACTCAACTTAGCATCAAAGAACTAGAAAGGTTTCATATGCCAACTACTGCACATTTAGCTTTAATAAATGAATATGGATCTCCAAATATGAAAAATAAAATGCTTTTACCATGCGACAACTTTCAAGCAAAGATATCTACATAGAATGATCTAAGATATATTACCACACAAGTTAAAAAGTAGATATAATTTTTAAAAAGGTTTCCTAGAAGGCAAAGAACAGTTAACATATAAACATTTGGATACACTTGACAAGCACCAATTAGAGCGCCAAATGTTCCTAGCATGGCCATGAGCTCAATTCGGTCAACATTTTTAACAAAAAATTCCTGCACAAAAAAAATCAAAACAATAACGTTTAGTGTCTCAACTTATGACAATAATTTTCAAAAGCTAAAGAGCTCAATGCATGCCTACATTCTTCTACAATGGCTCAATACATTAATCTAGACAAAAGCTATGAGATGCCAAGGAGATTTTCAACATTGTAAGAAAGACAAATGGGATTACTATATTACGCAACAAACACCCAAATAGCATAAAAATAGAAAGAGAAATAATTCCACACCTTAAGAATGTAATGTTCCCAAGCCAAGATGCCAAGAACATTTCATTTTTCATGTGATTTTTAAATGTTTTCTGATTGTGGCATTTTGTCAAACACTTTGTTGATTTGGTCTTTTAAGTTGTGTTAGGGTTTATACTGATGGGTTTTATGCGTGTTTGCAGCAATAATCAAAATAGATATAGCAATGGAACATACCTCAACAAGATGCAAGATCCACAACACAAGGAATAACCAAAAATACCTCAGACCTAATTTTATTCATAACAATGGTTGTCCTTGTTGACCGCCTATTCAACTAGGGGATCAACTCCATGTGCCATGAAGAGATGCATCATCAAATGCTAATATGTCGAAGACAGTTTGGTTCTACTAGGCAATTTATGCCTCCAGCACACCTTTTTGTAAACGGAATTTCCGCACCCCTGCGTGGGTTAATAATGTAATAGGTCTGCATGGGTCATAGTTAGGTCAGTTACCTTGGGATTTCTTCATTAGGAGAGTTCCTTTCATCGAGGGTTTTTCATCCTTAGGTTATTAATTGGGCTTTTCAGCCTTATTAATTTCCCTTGAGTTTTTCCCTCCCACCAGCAATAATTCCTCCAAAGTGGTGAAAGGTGTTATAATGGGGTTATCCTCTGGTAGCTTTTGTTCAGGAATGATGTAAATGACCATGTATGACATCTTAGAAAGTTTTGCGGAATTCCGTCGAGTCTAGATAGGTTTTTTTTAATTAATTAAATTTTCTTAAGTTTGGAAGTTTAATTATTTAATTAATTAATTATTTAATTAATTAATTATTTAATTAATTAATTATTTAATTAATTAATTATTTATGAGCAGATATTGTAAAAATTGTGTCTTTGGGCTTTTGATAGGGGTATTTGTGTTCAAAAGAAATGGAAAGCCACCCCCTACATCCATGGACCAAGTTTCAGCTCAGTCGGACAACTTTTGCTAGGTGTTTGTCCACCAGGAGTCTCAGTCAGTCAAAACAACAATTTTAATTGCTAAGTCATGACATAGGAAAAATGTCATTTTTGTAATTTATAAGCAAATGGGGTAAAGTAATGATGGAAAAGTGTGAGAGAGATTTTTCCTAACCTTTCCTAACCTTTTCCAACCCTCACATCACCCCCTCACCTAGCCATTAAGCAAAAACGTCACTTTTCCGAGAGTGGTGTGCCTCCCTTCTAGAAAGTCTCCAAAAAGTGAAAAAATAATAAAAAAATTAATGGGAGACTTATTATATCCCTTGGTGTGCCTCCCTAGACCCTACAACTCATCATTTCACTTATCAAAGCCTTGTCAACTTACTCCAATGCATTTCCATTTCATCCATCCATGCCAAAACCCTAACTTACCAAAACCCTAAAAGTGACTTTTCTTTCATGTGTGATACTTGTAACTCATCAAAGAGGGGTAGCTTTGCCTTCCCAAGTATAAATAGAACCCCTCCCTCACTCATTTGACACCATGTCTTGAGTTATTGTTATGTTACTTGATTTTCCCCTCATCTCTCTCTCTCTTTCTTGGTTCATTGTGCTTCCTTTCCATTTTGCTCTTGAGAGTGTTGGAGCAACTTGTTGCTACAACACTCTCCTCTTGAGTAATAGTAATGTAAAAGGCCGACACGGCCAAAATATTAAAATCATACTGTTTTACATTAAATTGTCAAATTAAAACCCTAATCAAGCTGAAAAGAGATAACAAACCCCTCCAAGGGAGACGTTAGCCCTTTCTAGGGCAAATGGAGCATCCTGGAGCAAAACGTTAGCCCTCCTTGGGCTTCTCCAACCTGCCACACGTGCCAATACTGCCCAGTCTGCCTCCCAAAACATCCACAATGCTGGATGATGTCATGGTCATGATGGGTGACGTTCTAGGCCTTCCAAGGCCAACGTTCCACTGAAAAAGGGCCAATCCCCTTAGGTCAAGCTCTGTCGAGGTGCCTCTAGTGGAACGTCCTCTTCTTCTACAGTGCAAAGCCCCTGATCCATCTTTGTCCCATTTCTTCCCCCTGATGGGGTCTTAGCATCCATCTGGTGGGCTCTTCAGCCCCATGGAGGTCCGAAATGATCATCTCCCATGTGTACCTGTCCAAATGGCACCTGTCCGTTGGGCATGGTCCTGCACATCAAAAGCTATGCCCTCCATGGGCTCATTAGTCACAGGGATCATAGCAATATCAATCACATCTCATCATCAATATTATTAAACATGTGCATAAAATCCCTAATACATCAGTTAACAGCTCAAAGACGTTACACAAGCCTACAATACAAGTCTGGAGGAATGGACAAGGCATCCTATTGGGCTAGTGTCCACTGGAAAAGGAAAGTTCCCGGAAGGGACCTCATCCAAGCCATGTAAGTGGGTGATGTGGTCAGGGGATGTCCAAGCATCTGGGTGCAATGAGGGCCAAAGATGCAAGAGATGTTACCTATGGGTGCCTTTGTTAGAAGGCGAGTTGTACCTGTCCTGGATACATTCTTTCCAAGCCGATTCTTGCCTTTTATTCTTTTTATTCTTTTATCTTTTATTGCTTTTCCTTTTTTGTTCAAGAGCTAATCAGGGGACACTGCCCTGGCATGGTGACCAATGGTGACAGCATTACCCACAAGTACTTTCACAGAAATAAAAAGGCTGGCTCGTGATGAGACCCCCTTTCCCTTGACCATGCAACCAAGTGTCACTGCCCTGGCGTGGTAACCAGCTGGTGGCAATGTCATACTGCTAGGTACCCATGGACCTAATAGGCTGGCTCGTGATGAGATCCCTACCCTCTGGTTAGGTCTTGTTTTATTATTTTTTTGGGACCCTCTTGTTTCTTGTTGAAAAGCCTTTTATTGCTTTCTCGGGGATCCCTAGGCGAAGCATCTCGAGGTTTTATTTTTAAGCTTTTCTCTTTTACTAGCTTGCTTTTACCTTCTAGGCCTTTAGCCCCTTCTTCCCACGAGAAAAGGTGCAGCCTGAAAATAGGTCAACCCAGTGCCCGGACAAGTGGAATGGGATAAGTCGGCGGGAAACAAGATGAAACAGTGGTGCTATGATGGGAGCGGACAATGGATTTTCATAAATCCCCCCAGTGGAAAACCAAAACCTACAGACACAGGCTTGCTAGGGCACCCCGTCAATCCCCCCAAACATGGTCAAGTGGGCAAGTGTAAGATCCAAGCAATTGTTAGAAATAAAAGGAATCAGATGCATACATTCAATGGTTTTGATGATCAAAGTGACACATACCATGATACCTGGACTAATTACCTCATGGAGCAAGAACTATCTCTGACACAGGACCAAGCCGATGGTGATGGATGTTGCTGCTGCTGACAAGCCAAAGATGCCGGAAGAAACAAAAGGTGGGCCCTCCAAGGCCATGCTAAAGTCAATCCTTCTCTCGATACTCCATGTCTAGGACCTGTAAGCCTCGAGACATGATCTCCTAGTTATCCCTAAAAGTGGGGGATAACAGGTCCCAAAAAGTAATGCTAGAGCTTGGAAACCTATAAAAGGGGACCTGCAAATTTGAAAATTATAAATGAAAGCATGGACTAGAAAAAGGAAAAAAGGGGGTTTGGAAAAAGGTGGCACACAAATTGTTAATGTTTAAGCCATCACAAGAGACATAGCATTTATCCTGGGAAACCCTCTAGGGGAAGAAAACCCAGCAAAACTTCCTTAATATAGATAGCCAATACAATGCCAAGAGATTTCTTAAACTAATACAGAAAGTCCTCTCCCAGATATGCGCTACTCTCTCTCTCCTTCTCCGGTAGTAGATCTGAACTTGTCTCTCAAAATGAGCAAGTGAGTTGTGTCTAAGTGAGGCGCTAGCCTCCTTATTTATACAAGTCTGGCACGTGTGAAGTGTCTCTTCACTGGCAGGGCCGACTTCTCAAACTGGGTGGTTAAACCCACCTTTATTATGTTTCTGGGCCTCTTTAATATCTGTTGGGGCCGACTTCTTATTCTGCCTATTACAATTGTCTTTTGACCAATCCGCAAAAGGGGATTTGGTCCTATTACAATAACCGACATGATCAATCCATAATGGGGATTGATCCTATGAATAATATATCAATAATAATAAGAATACTCTTTGTAGTTACATTATTTCAACACTCCCCCTTAACAAGAAGGGTATTCTTCAGTAGCATCATACGAGAGAGAGAGGACAACATCATCAACAGCATCAAGTGGGTGAGAGGACAACATCATCAATATCATCTTGAAACACTGACTGGCATATCTATAAATTATCGGAAGTTTTCTTCATCGGCAACATCGTCATTCTCAAAGGAATGCCATCATCATCTGCATCAATATGTATTAGTATAAAAACTGATACATCATCATCATCACAGCACAAGGCTGGCTCATCATAATACAAGATTGGATTTACGTCACAGTTTTCAATCTGGAAGCTCAGTACTTGTCTCATCTCAATGTCTTGCTTTACGTCACAGCACTCAGGCTGGAAGCAAGATACTCGTCCTGCTTTATGTCACAACCATCTGGTCAGAAGCAGGATACTAGACTGGCTTTACGTCACAGCTATCCAGCCGGAAGCTCAGTGCTAGTCTCATCATATCATCTTGCTTTACGTCTGACAACTAGGTCAGAAGCAAGGCACATCTCATCTTGCTTTACATCTGACAACTAGGTCAGAAGCAAGGAACATCTCATCTTGCTTTATGTCTAACAACTAGGTCAGAAGCAAGGAACACATCTCATCTTGCTTTATGTCTAACAACTAGGTCAGAAGCAAGGAACACAGCACATCTTGCTTTACGTCTAACAACTAGGTCAGAAGCAAGGTACACGTCCTGCTTTACGTCAAAACCACAAGGTCGGAAGCAGGGAATATCTCATCATAGCAACTACTCCCCCTTTCGCGGAAGGTCCTTTCAGACTATGCCAAGC
>SNQJ01S0029130.1:117926-130366 GCA_010110895.2 Picea sitchensis | reverse complement strand
CTTTTCCTAAGTTTCACTTTATAATTCGAAAGTGACTTTACCAATATCATTTCCCTAACTCATCCGTCTAATGGTTTACGGGAAATTGTGTAAACCACCACGGTATTCTGACTGCCTAGGGGGAATGGGACATTACAGCCTCCCTTCCTTCATTGGATTGTAGCAGCTGCAGCTCGCACACTTAGACTTGCGCCCTTTTTGTAGAGAGGAGAGAGTGTGTGTAAATGAGCTAGCATCCACTCTTATTTATACTAATCTGCCAGTGAACTTTCCCAGTGGGGCCGACCTGTACTTTTTGGCAAATACATTTTACATTATCTTTTCTGGCAAGCCGACTTGACTTGTGGAGCAATAGATTTCTTCTAGGGCTTCTTTAATTCTTTCAATGGTTTTCCTTAGATGTCTTGGCACCTTCATCTATAAGAGAGGTTATCCAGGAGATGAATATCTCCCGTAGCTACCAGAAACATCAATACTTCCTCTTAGCCAGGGAGGTATTCTCCATGATGTTTTCTTCTCTAGTTCTCATAGCTTTGTAGGCTATGCCATGGTCCTCCAACCATGCTATTGGTAGCATCATCACGTCGCACATGGCTACACCCAATGTGGACCTTTTCTAGGGCCTCATCACCACTAGAAGACACTAGGATCTACTCGCCCGTAGTGTGGCACTAGGACCTACTCGCCCGTAGTGCATTGTCAAGGACCTACTCGCCCGTAGTGCATTGTCAAGGACCTATTCGCCCATGACATGTCCACTTGGTCAACTCCCAAGGGATGTGTCCTCATGGTCTACTCCCATGGGACGTTGGGTGCACCCCAGGACAACTTGTCACTACTTTGACAAGTGTCATGCTCAACTCTGTCTGACAGGAGCGTTCTCCAAGTCGGCGCAACCCGATATGAGGAGAAGATCAGGGGCGTCCCCACAGATCGACCCAACCCATCCACCTGGGGAGAAGACCCGTCTCAGGTCGACCCAGCCCAACACAACTGAGGAGAAGACCCATATCAGGTCGACCCAACTCAGTGCATTGGGGAGAAGACAGGGAGAAGGCACAACACACTCGCAGATCAACCCAACCCATTGCCCTGTGTAATGTCCCATTTCCCTTAGGCAGTCAGAATACCGTGGTGGTTTACCCAATTTCCCGTAAACCATTAGACGAACAAGCTAGGGAAATGATATTGGTAAAGTCACTTTCGAATTATAAAGTGAAACTTAGGAAAAGTGAGTTTATTAATATTAAACCCCTCTTTGAGGGTATTTCTCTCCAATTATTAATTAAATGAATATTTAATGGAGAAAAAGAAAAAGTGAAAGACAAAAAGGACGGTGGAGGGTTAGAGAGACATTATTGACTATTCATTTTGAGAACTTGAATTTGGAGAAGAGCACGGTGAGCAAACGAGGGTTTCAGCTGGAAACCCATTTCGGCACTCGGATTCGGCAGTGAAACCATCTGTCCTAGCCGGGAGATTGGAGAAGCCATTTAGGCTTCTCATTTGCAGGTATTGGCATTGTGTTTTTGAATAAGTTATGGAAGATGACTTTCATTGGCAGATCTAAGAAGAAAGAGGGCATTTTCTTTGGCACGTGGGAGTATTGGGCATTCCTCTTTGAGCTGGGCGCGTCCTCCTTCCTCCTGGCAGCGTATTGTCTCTTGTGGATGAGTTTCCATTATCAAAATTGTGTTGGCTTTGGCTGAGTGTGGATCTCCCTCACTGTGGGTTAATCTTCTTGTGGCTGCGCGTTCTATTGGTGCTGGTCGTGCCTCTCTTCCACAGGCTGCGTGCTCTTCACATTTGCGTGGGAGACAAGTGTTTGGGTGACTGCTGGTCGACCCCTCCCTTGTGGCTGTACATTGCATTGCAGCAAGGATAATCGCTAAGTTGGGCTGTCATCACCCTCAAATCAAACAACAAACAAACATTACATGAGTCGCAGTCTATTATCAGCTCGTGGGGGACAGTTGAGGTGTTTCTTCTTGGCTAGGTACGAAGGAAGACTCCACGATTTCTGTAGCAACCATTCCATCCATCTTGGAGAGGTATTTCGACCTCTATTTTGACTGTCAATAGTGCAGCATTAATATCAAATAAAATAACAACTAGAGATAGCTATTTTGTCCCATTGAATGTGAATGTTTTCTTGATTATTTTTGTGGGTTTTACCTATTATCAAAACAACATATGATGTGCTTCTTTGGGGAGGTATAAGGGGATAAGAAACCAACAAACCAGCCAACAAACTAAAGATATACACTCTGCCCATTAAACTTTCATCTACAGTAGTCATTCTCAATAGTATGCAAAGTGTTTGACGAAAGTCCAACACCAAAATAACAGAGTTTTTCACACTTTACAACATAAAATATTTCACCCTGGGAGAAGATCTGGAGAGTGTCCTCACAGGTCGACCCAACCCACTACTCTGGGGAGAAGACCTAGAGAATGTCTCACGAAGCTGCAATCATCAATACTCCCTCTTAATGAGAGGGGCATTCCACTCCAAGTTTATCACGGAAGTACTCGAACATCGACTTGGCAAGAGGCTCGGTGAGAACATCTGGAAGGTACTCCACTAGTATTGTCTTCCTCTGCACCGTATCTTGAATGTAATGAATCACGGTGGGATCCAATATCTGATTAGACAATCCTGCAAGGAGCTTTCGAAGCCACACTGCTTCGCATACTGCCATACATACTGTAATATACTCGGTTTCCGTGGTACTCAAAGCCACAACAGTCGGTTTCCTACTGCACCAGGAAACCACGACAGATCCAAAATTTGAAGCAACACCTTGAGATGCTCTTCCTGTCAACTGTGCTCCCTGCCCAATCTGAATCAACAGAGCACTAGAAGCATGTCTCAGGCCATACACATCCAATTGTTTTGCAAATATCTCAACACATGCTTCGCAGCCACCCAATGTATCTGCCTCGACTGACTCATGAACTAGCTAAGTGCATTCACTACATAGCAAATATCTTGTCTGGTGTTAACTAGATACATAAATGATCCAATCAGCTGCCGATACATAGTCAGATCAATTAAGTTTGAATCGGAAGAAGACTCGCTCAGTTTCTTCAGATTCGTCACCATCGATGTGGTTATGGACTTACAATCCATCATCCAAATCTCCTAGATCTCAACTGTGTACTTCCTCTGACTCAGGAAGATCTCATCAGTTCTCTGCCACACCTCAAGTCCCAAGAAGTAATGCATCATGCCAAGATCCTTCATCTCAAATTCAGAAGCCAACTCATGCTTGCACCAAGTAATGTGATGCTCTGCTCTGGTGAGAAATAAATCATCAACGTATAGGATCAAAATCAGGGACTCACCATCAACAACCTTATAGTACAGGTTGGCATCAACAAAACTCTTGTTGAAACCCAAACTCATCAGGTATCCATCAATCCTCACGAGGTGCCTGCTTGAGTCCATACATGGCCTTCTTCATCCTGCACACATGGGACTCCTTCCCATGAATCACAAAACCATCTGGTTGCTCGATATACACATCTTTCTCAATCTTGCCATTGAGGAAAGCTGTCTTCATGTCCATCTGATGTAATCTCCAACCCAAGGCTAAAGAAAGTGCAATAATCGTCTGAATGGAGGTATATCAAGCAACAAGAGAAAAGGTCTCCTCATATTCTATTTCTTCCACTTGAGAGAATCCTCTGGCTACAAATCTCGCTTTGTGCTTCTTGATGCTCCCGTCAACTGCGTGTTTTATCTTATAAACTCACTTGGAAGTCACCACAGGCTTCCCTTTGGGTCTCAGAACAATATCCCACACATCATTCTTCATGATGGACTGATGCTCCTCCATCATGGCATCTCTCCATACTGGCTGATTGGATGCTTCCTCATGACATGAAGGCTCAAAATCAATGATGTGGCTTATAACTGCACCATAGCTCGAGAATCTCTAAGGTCTCTTACTTTCTCTGAAAGTACCATGAGGAGAGCATATCTCTCTGCCTCTTGCAGAGTCTGATGAGCCCAAGTAGGCCTCTGCCGACCAACTACAATATCTCTAGGAACATCAACAGGATGTACTAGATCAACTGGATCGACAAGCTCAACTGTCTCCTTCTAAGCTACTGAAGGGTGAGGGGGAGAAGACACCATCCAGTGTCTCACTATCAATCTGCATGTGAGATCCTCTAGATCTCCTGAGGGCTACCTCCTTCTCAAAGGAAACATCCCTGCACACCTTAATCCGTCTTTGACCTGGGATGTAGATCTGATATGCCTTTGACGATTCACGGTACCTAACAAATGTACCATTCCTAACTGAAGAGGTCTAACTTTGTCCTTTTCTTCGTGAATGTGAACTGGACACCCAAACATCCTAAAGTGTCCAACTTGTAACTGTAACCAACCTGTCACAGTTACTGCCACTGTCTCATCCATGAGACCAGATCCACTCAAGGAAGCAACTGTCAAACTTGTACAAACTCCGGTCAGACTGCTTCATGTCTCAAACCAAAGATCATCTAATAAGTTGTCTTATGCAACCGTCACTATAGCTCCCTCTCAGAGCTATCACTGGTGACCTACCTCCATGGTAAACTGCTCGGAACAAGGAACAAGAACAACAATATTTCCATGGAAACCTCCATGGAATTTAACAAGATAACCTACCCGAAACAAGAACAACCAGAACAAGAATATCTCCTTGAGGGGAGACCAACTTAGCTTGCAACACGTGCATCATCCATAGATCAAGTGCAACTAAAGACTGTTGTCAGAGCTACAACACCTACTTGTAATGTAGCAAATCTAATATACTTGAAATTTAAGTTAGAGGCATATCAATTTAAACAATCAAACCTGGAGTCTTCCCTTCCAGCGAGAGTGTGTTGTTCCTCTGAATGCATTGGATCTGAGATCCCCCTTGGATCTATGATTGCTGCTTGGGCAAGGGTCCATACTCTTGCAAACACCCTTATGATAATGACACAATTTTAAAAATATATATACAAGTGCATACCTCTAAAATTGTAGCATTCGTTAGTTCTGGTGCAACTTCATCTACAAATGAATAGCCTCAGATTAGCCTTAGGTCAGACTTCAAAACTTGCTTTAAAAATAGTCCGAGCCTATACCAAACTTGCACTGGAATATTCTTCAGAAGTCTGCCATAAATTTGTTGGAATATATCTTTGCTGAAATTTGTTATAAATTTGCACTTCAGACCTGATCATGTAGACTGCAAGGATCGATTTGTAGTATCTCAGGTACAGACCTCAAACTAGGCCTAAACTCGGCCTTAAATTATGCCTCTGAAATCAGGCCTGTAATTTATCTCAAAATTTACCCTATAATCTTTCAAACAACCACGTAGAAAACATGCCAAAGGCATTTGCAAGTTATCTTAGAAGGTCATATTAGATTGTGTTTCTTTCTTGTTGTGGCAACCTTAGTAGGGCTACTCCTAGTTGCAGTTTGTTGTTAAGACCCTAGAGAGGGGTTCAGCGAGGGCTAGAGGCCTACGACAGCCCTTAAATTTCATCACAAGACTGTTAAGGGACTCAACCCTTCTCTTCTGCCAGCAATAGGGCTTCTAACAGTCCTTAATTTTCGTGCAATTGATCATCTTCAAGACCCTCTTTGATACCATGTAGAATTTTTATGCTTGTTCAACTGCAGTAAATAACCAAGATCTCAAGAAGATTAACCAAGCACAAATTACAAAAAGATATTGGATCTGCTCGTTTCTCCATAGGTAATGCTCTTTCATTGCCACCGAACCATAGTCATCCTCAAGTGTCACCCCTGAGCAGAGCATAGTATTTTATCCTGGGAAACCCTTCTTCACAAGGGGAGAAAATCCAACACCTTCTTATAGAGAATACCCTTGCCAAGACAAAATAAGAACAAGCTATATTCACTAGAGAAAACCAATAAGAAATAAGCCCAACAATACTTATCTCAACAAGGAGAGAACTCAACAATGTAAACCCTAGCCAGAGTGCTAGAGTACTAGTCCTCCTCTAGCGCACCACCAAGACTGATATATACCAACCAGACATGGGCCTCCCTTCCTTCATTGGATTATAGCAGCTGCAGCTCGCACACTTAGACTTGGGCCCTTTCTGCAGAGAGGAGAGAGTGTGTGTAAATGAGCTAGCATCCACTCTTATTTATACTAATTTGCCAGTGAACTTTCCCAGTGGGGCTTGTTATCCCCTATCCTAGGGATAACTAAGGAGATTATGTCTCGAGGCCCACAGGTCCTAGACATGGAGTATCGAGAGCCAGACGACTTGCACTTGGCCCCAGAGGGCCCATCTTTTCTTCAATGCATCCCATCTATCAACAACAACAACATCCATCCCACCTGCCTGGTCCTGAAGTAGCAGTGGGTCTTGCTCCATGAGGTAATGAGTTTGGGTATCATGGTATGTGTCACTCTGATTTTCGAAGCATTTGAATATGTTGCATATTGTTTTCTTGGAAATTATGCTCTTTAACTTGTTCATACCTTGGGGGGTGACATAATGTTGGCATATTTACAAACATAAGGCAGAGTATACTTGTTTGTCATTGACTTAGACTGATACAAGTTCACTAACTTATTCCATAACTCATTGGTTGTAGCTTTCCCTGACACATTCAGTAATAATGAATCTAAGAGACACAATCGGATTGTGCTCTTCACCTTCCGATCCAACTTTTTCCGGTCATCTACTAACGTTCCTGCAGGGGCAGTACCTAGATCCACCACAATCCACTGATCTCTATATACCAACAGATCTTCCATCTTGAGCTTCCACAACTCAAAACTTTGCCCATTAAATTTCTCGATCTCTATTTTCGAACTACTCGTCATTTCTTTTCACTTGAAGAATCAATACCGTAGATCTCCTACTGTAACAAGGCTTATCACAGTCCCGAGCCAAACCCCTAACCACAAAGGCGTCCCCCTGAAGCCAATAATTGCTCTGATACCAAATGTATATTTTAACCTTGTACAATATTTTACTGCAAACAAATTTTCAATAAAAGAACAGAAAATATACAATGGCAAATACACACATTACACAGAGATTTTTCCCCTGGAAACCCAAACCAAAAAACCAACATATTCTATATTCATTCACATAACATACATTGTTTACAATACAATATACATATAGGAGTCAGTGGCATCCAAAACCCTAATCCAATGCCCTGGATTAGTCAACCCTAATTCCTTAACCGGAAATAGAAAACCATTGGCGAAAAACCCTAATTCACAAGATATTATTTATTATTTCTTAACCTTTTAGAATTAGTTTTCATGTTCTTTGCAGTGTTACTTTTCTTTCATGTTTAAGACTACATATGATGGTAACTTGTTTATGTACAAATAAAAAGTGACAAATGTTAAGAAATGACCATGTGTTAGATTTTGTTGGCTCCAAAAATAGTAAGATTGTTTTTTTGTTTGTGTTGGTGTATGAAGTGGCCATATTTCTCTTAACTTCTATTCAGAGGTGTTTTTGAGCGTAATGCGCTTAGGTCAATTCACTGGAATGCACACGCTGTGAGTTTGTTTCTTACTTTTATGTTTATCATTTTTAATTAGAGATTGATGTCTTTTGCAATTATCTCACATGTATGTCATAATGAAACAATGAAGTTATTATGCCTGTTACTCCATGCTTGGAGACAAACAATGATTCATCTAATAGTGTAGAGCACATTTGAAGTGTTGTGGTAAAGATTCTACAACTTGTAATTCTTTATTGTTGACAAAAAGATGATATGCCTATCAATTACATGCATTTTCTACTAATAGAATGGTCAAATAATAAGTTTCATTTGAAGTAGTAAGAAAAAGATTACAAGTAAAGATCCTAGTATTAATTAGGAATATGAGTACAAGGCATACCTTTAATGTTATAGGCTATCTTCTTATGCTCGAAACATAGAGATAAGAAACTTGAATTCTAAGGCTAACATGCATCAAGACCTACTAAACCATTAAAACCATCTAATGATCAAGCACATAATATATGCAGTAGAGGGCTTCCTTGCCTATAGAAAATATTATATGGCCAGTTAAAACCTCCTATTACCCCTCATATAGCATGAGGAATTTGATCCATATTGAAGAACCTAAGCAAGCATGTTGTGTTTTGAGTAGGATGGCCTTTGAGCCATATTTTTGGTATTTGGAGGCATATTTATCATGGATTATCATTCAATTGGCATCTTGATCACACATGTTAGAGAGGTACAGGTAGTTTGATGGAGTGCTTGACTTGAGGAGGGGCATACCACTAGTGCACACTTTTCCTAGACACTTCCATTGTGACAATCTATATGTTGACCACCAGTTGGGTGTTGAGGTGTTCTAGTGAGGATTGTCCACTTTCACACTTGTCTCTTGTTGTTTCCCCTAGAGCACACTACCTTGGAGATGGTACCTTCATTTGATTATTGTCGGATCCCCTTGGTTAGAGGAGGTCTACTACCCTCATTAGGGGATTCTTCATCATGTTTCATGGCTTGTCTAGTGGAATGCTCCCCCATTAGCACATTTTCCTAGGTTGTGTTATCCCCACTTTTAGGGATAACTAGGAGATTATGTCTTGAGGCCCGCAGGTCCTAGACATGGAGTACTGAGAGCCAGATCGACTTAGGCATGGCCCTAGAGGGCCCATCTTTTCTCCCTTTCAGTGCCTCTACTTTTCCAGCAACAACAACGTCCATCACCATCGGCTTGGTCTTGTGTCAGAGATGGTTCTTGCTCCATGAGGTAATAAGTCCGAGTATCATGGTATGTGTCACTCTGATCCTCAAAACCTTTGAATATGTGCATCTAATTCCTTTTATTTCTAACGAATGCTTGGATCTTATACTTGTCCACTTGATCATGTCTGGGGGGAATGACAGGATGCCCTAGCAAGCCTTTGCCTGTAGGTTTTGGTTTGCCACTGGGGGGATTTCTGAAAAGCCATCATCCACTCCTTTCATATTACCACTTTTCATCCTGCTTCCTGCTCATCTACCCCATTTCATTTGTCCAGGCATTGGGTTCGCCAATCATTTGAGGGTTGCACCTTACCTTGTGGGAAGAAGGGGCTAAAGGCCCAGAAGGTAAAAGCAAGATGGCAAAAGATAAAAGCCTAAAAATAAAACCTTGAGATGCTTCGCCCCAAGGATCCCTGGGAAAGCAGTAAAAGGCTTCTCAGCAAGAAATAAGGGGAACCCATAAAAATAATAAAACAAGACTTAGTCAGAGGATAGGGGGTCTCGTCACGAGTCGACCTATTAGGTCCATGGGTACCTAGCAGTATGACAATACTAGCAGCTAGTTACCACACCAGGGTAGTGACTCTTGGTTGCATAGCCAAGAGAAAGGGGGTCTCATCACGAAACAACCTTCTCATTTCTGTGAAAGTACTTATGGGTAACGCTGTCACCACTGGTCACCACGCCAGGGCAGTGTCCCCTGATTAGCTTCTTGAAGAAAAAGCAATAAGAATAAAGAATAAAAGGCATGAATGGGCTTGGAAACAATTGCATCTAGGACAGGTGCAGCTCGCCTTCTACAAAGGCACCCACAGGTAAAGCTTTACATTCCCCTGCTTTCACTGCGCCCATTGTCAGGACATCCCTTATCCACATCACCCACTTACATGGCTTAGATTTAGTCTTTTCCGGGAACTTTCCACAAGGAGAGATAAGGTGTTTTTCAGAGGTAAAAAGGTTAATTAATTAATTAAAGTGATTTAATTAATTAATTGAATATTAATAAAATGAAAGTCACTTTGGAGGGACAAGGTGAGCCAAAAAGTATAAAGGAAAGGCAAGGGCCTCTACTCATGCATTCATGTATGTTTATCTTTTGAATATCTGGCTTCTAGCTAGAGGGCCCATCTCTTGGGGGTTTTGAGGGTTTTGACCCTAACAAACCCTAGAGGAGGATTCGGTGGTGAAAGATTCCACCTAGCTTGTCCCAAGCTTGGTCTCAGATATGCAATACTCTCCTACACCATTCTAGTTCGGATCTACTCAGTGCAGGAGGGCATTCCAGAGGAGTTTCATGTGCCATTTGATTTATTGGATGCATTGGACGAATTGGAGAGGAGGGCAATTTTGAGATTCATATCTACTCAGTTTGGAGGGGCTATACTTCAAATCTGATCTTGAGATTTTACCCAGTGACTTGCAGTGTCCCGATCTACCTTTCTAGCGAGTTTCGGGGCATTTGGAGGCCTCCTTCATCAAGGCCGAAATTATAGGGTTTGACAGTTTTAGGAGGACGCAGCTCCGTTGGGGGATTCAACATTTGGAGGAGTTTCCCTTGGTATCTAGATTTGATATTTCAGGAGGGGATTCTACTCATCCCGATCTACAGTTTGGCATCTTCAGCAGAGTATTTGGAGGTCTCCTTCATCAGGGACGAAATTGTAGGGTTTGACAGTTTTAGGAAGACGCAACTCCATTGGGGAATTCAACATTTGGAGGAGTCTCCCTTGGTATTTCGATCTGAGATTTCAGGAGGAGATTCTACTCATCCCGATCTACAGTTCGACATCTTCAGTGGAGTATTTGGAGGTCTCCTTCATCAGGGCCAAAATTGTAGGGTTTGGCAGTTTTCAGGAGGACGCAACTTCATTGGAGGATTCAGCATTTGGAGGAGTTTCCCTTGGTATTTCTGTTTGAGATTTTAGGAGGGGATTCTAGTCATCCCAATCTACAGTTCGACATCTTCAGCGTAGCATTTGGAGGTCTTTGACAGTAGGCCAGATTATTGAGGGTTTCAGTCTTATACTAGAGTGTGGCATCTTCCAACTTGGGGTTTGGCACTCATACAGCCCAAATCTTCTCTTGCATCGGTCTTCATTGGATATTTGGCCTTTGGAGGCTTGTCGTCTTCTATTGGAGCATTTTGTAGCAGCTCCTATTTTCTAGCCATCTGATGTGCATTCCAGATCGGCATCTTCATTGTAGCAGGTTCTTCTATTATTATGAAGAAAATCAGATCTGCAGTGTTTTGGCTTGTCTATCATCTTATTGATCTTGCATATGGTTGAGGTATGTTCCATGATTGTATCTTCTTGTTTGTTGCTACAACCCACATATAAATCATCAACTAAAACCCTAAGGCCGAAATCAAGAGGCCATTCTGCAAGTAAACACATGTAAACAAGTAGATCAACAAAGTGTTTGACGAAACGCCACAACTAGTAAAAGTTTTAAAAGACACCCAAAACCGTGATGTTCCTTGCATCTTGGCTTGGGAACATTACATATCCCCTATCCTAAGGATAACTAAGGAGATCATGTCTCGAGGCCCACAGGTCCTAGACATGGAGTGCCGAGAGCCGGATGACTTGAGCATGGCCCCATAGGGCCCATCTTTTCTTCAATGCAGCCCATCTATCAGCAGCAACAACATCCATCCCACCAGCCTGGTCCCGAAGTAGCAGTTAGTCTTGCTCCACGAAGTAATGAGTCTGGGTATCATGGTATGTGTCACTCTGATTATTGAAGCACTTAAGTATGTCGCATTGAATTCTCCTTCATTTCATAACGTTTGCTTGGAAATTATGCTCTTTAACTCATTCATACCTGGGAGGGTGACATGGTGCCCTAGTAAGTTGATCTCCCTTTAGGATGAGTTGCCACTGGGTGGGTCTATGAAAGGGCATCGTCCATTTCCTCCATACTTACCACTTTCCATCATTATTCCTCTCATCTTTCCCCCACCTTGGTTCGGGCATTAGGTTTGCCACACTAGGAAGGGTTGTACCTTGCCTTGTGGAAAGAAGGGGCATATTCTCCATAGTGTTGGGTCGTTTCTGCTATTTTGGCCGAGTCTAGGGAGTGTGGGACGAGTTGTTACCTTGTGGGGGCGACTTTCTCTATTGCTGGGCGATTTTGTTGACATCACAGGCATCATTTGTTGTGGGTTTTATCTGCTGGAGGTGTGGACACATTTGGCAGTCGTTTACAGCCTCATTTGCTTCAATAATTGTGGAGATTTTGCCTTCAGAAAGCTAGAACAGGTTTTGCATTTGGTTGCTGTTCTGTTTGCTGCTTATTTAACTATGTATTAACTGCTGCAAGTGTACCTACAGTTCAGAATTTAAATACCAGTTTTATATATATGCATGGGCAGTCATTTCCAGGTCAGATCTTGACTGCTGTGTTTACTATTTATTTGAAACAATTATATGTGATCAGCCCCTGTTGCTACAGTTCTGTTATGGTGTGTTTAAATCACTGTTGAGAAAATCGCCTAAAAATAGGCAAAATCGCGAGAAATCGCGATTTTTTCAAGAGAACGATTTTTTTGGAAAAAATCGCTGAAAAAATCGGCCGATTTTTTGGCGATTTTTTAGGAAAAAATGGCCAAAAACTCGCGGGTCGATGGCAAAAAATCGTCTGTCTAAAAAAATTTAGAAAACCGGGGGGGGGGGGG
>SNQJ01S0029130.1:84462-117220 GCA_010110895.2 Picea sitchensis | reverse complement strand
ATGCGAAGGCCATTTCATTGGATGAGATTGACACCACTGCTGCATGGAGGGGGGAGGTTGAGGAACCTGTTATTGAGACCGCCCTTGATTGGCTAGAGGATAGTGGTGATGATCATGGTATCTCTGAGGACTTGGATCAGGATATTTCAGAGGATATTCAGTTTCACGCCGAGTCTGTAAGTGTGCCACCACCAGAGCGAGAGTCACAGTCAGAGGGAGATAGGCCCAATGGTAGCACTAGCAGTCGACCTCTTCTACCAGTACCTTCTTCTAGGGGACATCTGTCTCGAGGGTCTTCTACTTCTTCTAGAGGATGTTTGACTCCAGTATGAGGCGCACATGCCTCAAGGGCACCTACTCCTACTGCTAGAGGAAAAGCAGTTTCTACGGCGATTACCTTTGCCCGTAAAAAGGGTAGAGGGAATCCATAGTTTATTTACTTGAGTCATGATGACGATCATGAGATACATTTATTATATTTTTTGATGACTCAGGAATCAGGACATGATTCATTTTTGATGTGTGATGTTTCACTAGACATCTTATATATCTTATATATCAGTTTTCTTTCCATATTCATGTGGCAATCTGTCTATTTGATGCTATTGTTGCTTTAAATGTTTCAAAAATTAAAAAAAAAAGAATATTTTTGTATTTTTTTAAGTTTGCCAATATATTGCCGATGTTTTGCCGATTTTTACGAAACGATGTTTTCTGGACCTCGGCGATTTTTTCGCCGAAATGATTTTTGTAACACTGGTTTAAATATTTGAATAAGTGTTATGAGCAAGAAGTCATTTGCTGTCTTTTCCAAGTATCTTTTTGTACTGTTATATGTGGGAAGTTTACCTTTGCAAAGAATATACAAGATTGCATCTACTGTAGTTTGTGAGTAAACTGTTTGACGAAATACCTCAGAGACAAAACTTAAACAAAACTTAGAAATTTTGGTGGGAATTTCGAGAAACTCCAAGAGGGGTATTTTACATGTTCCAACAGTCTTGGGGAAGCCTTGAGGAGCTGTTATAGTAATCTTTTGGGACAGCCACTAATGGGCTATTACAACAGTCGTAGTCAACCCAACAACAGTTTTGGGGCATGCTTATAAGGGCCTGTGTAAAGGTGCCAAGTTGTAGAGGCAGTGAAGAGTTTGAGGGGGCAAGGGATGCCCTAACTCTCAGCCTCATTCTAACAGACTTGGGCAAGTTTCTGCAGTGTTTCGTAAGTTCTTTTGGTACTTTTCTTTTATGTAAAATTGGGCCATTGTCCCTGGTACGTGAGCTCATTGTTCTGGGTTTAAGAACATGTGATTTGGGCATTGAATTCCTATGTACTTGTGCATGATCTAATTGCTGGTTTTATTTTCTGTCGTGTTAAGTTGTTAGGCATCTCAGTGTGTGTATGTTCACAGTTCAAATTGTGTAATTTTGTGTATACTATTGAGAACCTAGACGAGACATGAGATGTGTGTGCACCGAGTCTAAGTGCACTTCAAAATCTAACAGTAGAGGCCACCATGGAGTGTGGAAGGTTCATATTCATTGGATCTATCCACTTGCACAAGTTTTGTGGAGTTTTAATCACCTTCGAGCATATTTTATTATTATTTGGAGGAGTTGATTTCATCAAACTTAGCAAGATGACTTCACATTGGAGGAAGCACTTTTCTATTTTTTGGGAAGTTGTTGAAGGTCCCAAGACCTTTGGCCTATCATGCATGTGAAGCGCTCCACCAACTTGGCACTTTGCAGTCCTCTCTAGGTTTCCATCCTCTTGTGCACTTGGTTCAGGAAAAGCAACACAAGGTTTTGCAAATCAGTTGATAATTTTGGCTAATGGTTTGAAGATTATTTATGAAGTTAACCACCTTGCACATTCTTGTAGGATGAGTTGGTTATGGCATGTGGAGGATTCATGAATGCATACACATGGATCTAACCACCTTGGCACATTTCTATAGAGTGCACCCCTACTTAAGGAATATTATATTATTTTCCTTGTCAAAGCGGTTACTCATGAACATTCTTTAAAGGTTGCTCTAAGATTATTTTGTTATTGGTTGACTCCTTTGCACACACATGAAAGGTTGTTACACATTGAAGAGCATGCTATTGTGTTGGTGAAGGAGGCGTTCTATTTTTAAGGGGTTTGTTGCACATTTATTGAGGACATGTTACTACTACTAATAATAATAATCTAATTTTAAGGTCACAACTGAGTCAGACACCAAATTGGTGTATGAAACCGCCTTGTTTGTGGGACAAGGGACCCCCTCTATGTAGGGATTTGACTGCTAAAGTCTACAAAGGTGTACATACCCTACCCCCCACTGGATTTGAATTTGTGACCTAGGAGGAAACACATGTTCTTAACCATTAGGCCCACTCAAATTGTACAAAGGATAGATCAAATATATCTCATCAACAATCTACTCACTAAGAGAAAACATATCACAAAGTGGAATTTGAACCCCAAGTGTGGGGGGTAACAATGTTTCCTCACAAGCACTTGAGATTTAGGACTTTATCTCAAGAAGTGAGGGTTTGAGAGGTAATAGAGTGAAGAGTGCACCGAATTGGCTGCTATATGTTCTTCACCTACATATGTACCAACAATTTTGGAAAAGTTTGTTGCTGGTCAGAGTTCTGGCGAAAAGATTAATGTTGTTGTTCATGCTCAGTCATAAAGAAATTAGGTTCTGAGCACCCTGTTTTGTCGAGGGGCTTGGCATAGGTTAGGGGTGATTTAGCGGTTGTATGGCAATCTTAGAATAGGATAGCTTTGAGCTGTTAGATCACATTTATAAAATAACTTATAATATTTATTCCATATTGCAAAAATCAATGGGTCAAACATAAAATAAAAGGTTATAAATAAGGGTGCTAGGGGAACTTAATGTGGATATTTTAGTTTTCTTCTAGATAGTTAGTGGGAGGCTAAACTTGGCCAAGTGCTTCTAGATAGTTAATGGGAGACTAAACTTGGCCAAGTGCAGCATCCATACTTCCCTTGGATATTCTCTGGCTAAGTTGGCATCCATACCTTCTTAGGAGAGTTTTATTTGTGTTCTTTGACAGAATGCTAGGTCTATTCTGGGGAATGATTTGTGTCCATGTTCTCAAGCTCACTAGTGACTATGTTATATTTTATACCATCTAACTTTTCTTACATTCTACTTTTGCTCCTTTTACTGCTGTTATTATAGTAGAATCTGTTGTACTACAATTTGTCAAATTTACTGTTGTTACCATAGCATACCTGGTTGTGCTAGGTGTGTTGTTACAATAATACCAATCTGCGAATAGTATAGTTTCTAGAGTCCATACTTGTCTATCTCATAACAATGTCATCTTCTTTATTTATTTTCTTTCCTTTGTTATCTATATTGAAGGCCAATATATGTGACAGCAGGTTAATAAGCAACATCACTGTTATTATAATAGAATCTTTTGTACCCCAATTTATCAAATTTATTGCTGTTACAATAGCACACCTGGTTGTCCTAGGCATGTTGTTACAATAATATCAATCTGCTATTAGTGTAGTTCCTAGAGTCCATAATAGTTGAGCTGATAACAATGTAATCTTCTTTATTTATCTTCTTTCCCTTTTTATCTATATTGAAGGCGAATATATGTAATACCGGGTTAATAGAAACATCACTTGAGTTGCTAGGATTTAAGAAAGACAATATCCTAAGTACTAAAATCAAAGGGGAAACCTATATTTATGAATCTTATGCTGAAAGTAAAACATAAACACGCACATTGGATTTAAGTTTATCACATGTTGGCTACCTAAATCATTGTTGTGCAATATTGTTGGGACCTAGGCTTGATTTTACAATATACTAATATACTTCTTTATGATTTAAAGACCAATGGAGCATGGAGAACCCTGACAATTCTTTTCTGATGCAGGCTTTACCATTTTTTGGATATGCTGTTGCACTGTTTGCTTTCTATGTTCTGGTTCCTATCTTGCTAAAGGTACAAAAAAAATGAGTATAGTAATTTTGTTCTATTTTCTCAAAGGTAAAGAAATTATGGACTGTTTTCCCTCTTTTTTTTTCTTTTTCTATTTTGGGAAAATGTTGCATATATTATATTATGAATCAAGATACATATACAACAAAATTATTACAACTAGGGGCCAGAGAGTGGTCAGAGAAGAGCCCCCTTCTTATATAGGTAAGGAGAGCTAGAATATCTGCTTTGGTCAAAACTGGAAGACTGTCTACATCTTTTCTAAAAACGGCATTCTTGGCTGAGAGCTGAATAGCTAAAATTGATCTAAAAAATATTGCAAGTTCTTCCAAATTGAACAAACTATTCACCTCATGAAAGTCCCCCGACAACATTGGTTCCATAAGAAAGAAATGTCTGTAAGGTGGATCACATAAAACAAAGCCCTACCTTCCTGCCGAATAGTCCATTTGTCCCCAGCAGAATTCCTTTCCAGTGTAGAGGAGAAACAAAGAGATCATTATACTCAAACAGAAACCTAAGTCCAAAATGCTTTGGCAGCTTTACAAGTCTGGAAGACATGCTTAACTATTTTAGGCTTGTGATAGACCAAACAACAGTCAGTTATACTAGTGTAATGCAATTGATCCTTCACTACTAAAATGTATGTGAAATCAACCATCCAGTTATTCAAATATTAAAGATGATTGTTCCTTCCAAATATTGTGACACCTTCAAAGGCACCTTGATTGTTGATCTTGAACATTCAACTACCTATTAAGACAACCGGGTATTAAACAAGTTGGTACATTCCTTTCACAAATTTCCTTGGTTCAATATTCCATAAATGGATTCCCATTAAGAGCATTGCAAATTCTCCATAATGGGTCTATGAATTTTCAAACTTAGCTTGAACAAGCAATCTTTTGGAATCATCTGACAAAGTATAGTAAAGATGATTGAAATATTCTAAGTTGCGATAGTTGGAAAAACTCTTCTAGTTTGGTGTTGGACTTTCGTCAAACACTTTGCATACTGCTGTAATTGACTGCTGTAGGTGAATTTATATGGACAGCGGTATGGTTTCTCGTTTGCTGGATGATTTGTTAATGGGTTTTGACTCCTTTTACCTCCCCAATGAAGAGCATAATGTGTTGTTTTGATTTTTAAATAAACCCATAAAATAATGAAGAATACAATCACATTTAATTGAACAAATTCATTGAATATTGGCTGTTCTTTATTAAACAATATAGCTGAGTCAATATCAATCAAACTAGATAGGAATACCTCTCAACAGTGATGAGGTTATTTGCTGTAGGAAGATGGAATCCTCACAGCTCCCACAGTCATAAGAAAACGACCCAAAAACTGCTCCCACGAGTTGACAAAGGGGCGACTTAAATAATGTTTGTTTGCTGTTGGGTTTGGGGGTGAAATGGCAGCCCAGCTCCACGATTTCCCTTTCTGCACTGCAATACACAACCTACAATGGAAGGTCGACCAGCAGCAAGAAGAATCCGCCCAGCAGCAGCCTCTCTTGAAAGTTGACACCCCACGCAGCTAATAAGAGCACGCAGCTCCTATGGAGGAGAAACACAACCTGCCAAAGGGAAAACATGCAGCTACAGACTCCAACAGAACCCAAACTCATCCCTCAATTGCACAGTAAGAAGCCAGCCAATGAAATCGCTCCCCCAAATGAGATGGTATGATCAACAGATAGGGAACTCGACCTCCAATAGGATAGCTTGACTTCTTTATGGGAAAACTTCAGTCTGGCTGCTCAGGAATGCGCCCAACATAGAGAGAATGTGCCCCGACTCCAAGAAATGCGTCCAACAAGCAAGGAAAGTCAACAACGAGTGAAACTCGCCCCTCCAATGACCACACGCAGCAAGATGAAGATAGTTGCGCCCAGCTTCAAGGAAACGCCCCAAACCACCAACTCGTGCCAAAGGGAAAATGGTCCTTCTCACCAAACCCACTAATGAAATGCTTTCTCCAATGAAGTTCTTCGAATCATTAATACCAAATCCCTGCAAATGAGAAACCCTGAATGGCTTCTCCAATTCCACGGCTAGGGCAGATAGTCTCACTGCCGAATCCGAGATTCCACAGCTAGGGCAGATAGTTTCACTGCCGAATCCGAGTGCCGAAGTGGGCTTCCAGATGAAACCCTCGTTTGCTCACCGAGCTCTTCTCCAAATCCAATTTTCAAAATGAATAGTCAATAATGCCTTTTTCCCCTTCAACCCTCTTTTTATTCATTCACTTGTCCTTTTCTCCATTAAAATATTCATTTAATTATTAATTGGAGAGTAATACCCTCAAAGAGGGGTTTAATAATAATAAACTCACTTTTCCTAAGTTTTCACTTTATAATTCGAAAGTGACCTTACCAGTGTCGTTTCCCTAGCTCATCCGTCTAATGGTTTACGGGAAACTGTATAAACCATCACGGTATCCCGACTGCCTAGGAAAAACGGGACATTACAGTCCTCCCTGCCCAAATTTGCTTGNTGGCAATCTGTCTATTTGATGCTATTGTTGCTTTAAATGTTTCAAAAATTAAAAAAAAAAGAATATTTTTGTATTTTTTTAAGTTTGCCGATTTTTTGCCGATGTTTTGCCGATTTTTACGAAACGTTGTTTTCTGGACCCCGGCGATTTTTTCCCCGAAACGATTTTTTCCACATTGGTTTATAGTACCTACCTCACCTAAGCATTTTTAAATAATGCAATGTTCCACCAAGTTTTCTAGACGGCGGGACATGGGATCAGGGATATGCGTCCAAGGGATGTGTGGAGACACTCCCCAAATTTTATGAAACATCATAGGGAACGTCGAGATCTCTGACATAGCGGACCACATCTGAAATCCTTAAAAAGTTAAAATTAAAATTTATGAGAAACAATAACAAATCACAAACATGAACAATAAAAACATGAAATAAATAAACATTCGCTTTAGGGTTTTGATTTGTTTGGGTGTTTTTATAAAAAAAATTGACTTTTTATAATGCCATTGGGAAAAAATTGTGGTTGGGCTACCAGGAGTCCCCCTTTTTGGAGGTGGTTGCCCAAGAGTCCTCCGTGAAAGGGAAACAACCCCCCCTGCATTTCCCCAAGTTTCCCAAAAAGGGGGATGTGGGGAAACATACCCCACTGAGTTTCTCCATCCTAGAAATGTGTGAAGCATGGTGGATGTGCCCCCCTGTCCTAGAAACGTGTGAAGTGTGGTGGATGTGCCCCCCACCTGGGGAGCATGTTCCTGTGTAACACTGAAATAAGGATACTTTATGACAAACAGCACGCACTTAAAGTCACTTAAGATAATTTGACTTTATTACATTGAACTTTAGTATGAGTGTTAATACTCCACTAGTTCTGTTCTGGCCAAGATTAATATGTGCTGTTCAATCTGTTGTTCTAAAGTTTAGTGTGCTGCATTTCAGATTATCCAATTGCTGTTGTTGTTTCTACTGTTGCTGAATTTTCTGCTGCAGATATACTAGAATTTGCTGTATCACAATTTGCTAAATCTTTTGTTGTCACCATAGTAGACTTGGCTGTATTTGATCTGCCATTTCAGCACTGTCAATCTGCTATTAGGTAGTTTCTGGGGTTCATGATAGTTGGGCTCGTGACAGTGGTATGATATATCAAAGGCCCCAACTGACAGCAGAATTCATATCAGATTTCAGTCATAATATCGGATTTCAAATTAGGTTCATGAAAGTGCGCTTGTGTATAACCCACTTACATGTAAATAATTGGCAGTGGCCTATCTAAAATTTCTGATGCGTGTAAATAATTGATGTGGTGGCTTCTCTAAAAGTGATCTAGCATGACCTATGGTGTATGCTGCTAAACTGATTACTTTCTTGTAGAAGACTTTGCTTCTCTAGTGCAAACTGTGTGAACTACTTACATATGGCCTAAAGTTCCGTATGTGGTACGGGTCCATTGTTTTCAATTGCTTTGCAATGTATATTGGGAATGGACAAATCCTTCAATCTGCATATAACTTGTAGCCTCTTAAGAAATTTTCTTTCAACTTGTTAATTTTTGCAAACATTTGTCAGTGTTACGATGTGTGCTAAAGAATATCTTGGCTATAGAAACTTTTTATTGGTTTGCAATCTAAATAAATGCCAACAATTTTTTTATCCTTGTGAATTGCATCAACTTCGGCAGTAATGTGAAAATTCTTTTGGAATCGATGTAAGCTAGTGTGGCTGTATCATAAATATGGAGGGCTTCTGGATGTATGTTGTGGGTGTCTACTAATACACGTTAGAACAACTTATGCTAGGTCTACTGGCTTTGACATTTGTGGTTACAGATTTTTGAGCTACAGAGGATATTAGAAAACGTTTTACTAATGGGATTTTCTAAAAATAAGAGATGCTATTTTATTGCCTTCAATCTTACCTGGGAAGTTTTCCACAATTTGAGGCTTAAATAGTAAGATTTGCCACAAATTTAGATGAGCCATTTCTCATAAATATTTTATATCTTGACAGGCTAAATTGCACTAATACATATTAGAACAAATTAGGCTAGGCCTATTGCCTTTGACATTTCTGTGGTTACATATTTTTGAGCTATATAGGATATTAGAAAAGGTTTTACTAATGGGATTTCCTAAAAATAAGAGACCCTTTTATTGTTTTTCATTGTACCCGGGATGTTTTCCACCATTCAAGGCTAAATTGATAAGACTTGCCACAAAGTTAGATTAGCTATTTCTCATAAATATTGTATATCTTGATAGGCTAAATTGCACTCAAAACAAAGGCTGAAATTTATACTGTGTTGGTGATGCTGGTTTTTATGTAGTTAGGATCGGTATTGATATTCCCTTCTGATATCAATCCATTTTTAATTTTTGATTTCAATCTCATTGATGATATAGTTAATAACATGAAAGTTGTGCTAACTTGTACTCAAAACAAAGACTGAAATTTGTCTGCGATGCTATTGTTATGTAGGTTTCGTGTAAATCTCTCTCCTTTTGAATATTGATGAATACTAAGATTCTTATATTCCACAGTAAATAACATGCTATATATTCCCTTGTCAGATTCTTATATACTGCAGATCTTCTGTAGTGCCTGAATACCCATCTCACTGGCCTGAAAGTCAGAAGCTCTTTGATTTGGATGTTATGTATCTTCATGATAAACCAAACCGAGACAATTGTCCACAGAAAGTTTACGATGCTCTTGTTGATGCTTTAGAGCGTACTACTGAACACGAGGGCTATATCTATGAGAATGGTGGAGGTCTTACACGTGTACTTTTCCGGCATATGTGTATTCTGTTGTCTCATCCCCAACAGCGTTGTCCTCAAGATGACATTGATATTCCGAAGTCTCTGATAAAAATTGTTCCTCCAGGCGATGCACCTGCCAGCAGTTCATCATCACGCAAAGAAGAAGAGAGCAGTATTACGTCTTATCAATAGTAAAGGATTAGTAGTCCTCCTTTTGGTGTAACTTCAGTAATACTTGTCTAGCTCAATGTATGTGATTGACAGTTGTATTCTATTTATATCAAGGATTTTAATACTGAAGGTGTTTAGATCTTCTGGTTAAAACGAGTGCAAATATTTTTATTTTTATTTTTCCATTTGAGGTCTGATGTCCATATCTGCTTCAAAAACTCTTGCGTATCAAATTTGAAGTCACAAAGCCATGACCTATCCCTGTTCTGATATTTAAGTTACATAATTATTGGAAGCTTTCTCCCTGAATTTCTCTTTTAAACTTGCTTTTGGTTGTTACTACTACTTGAAACTTAGCAAAAAAAAACATGATTTCGACACCTCATTGAGAATCTTTGTTGAAATAATAGCTCACTATATTTGGGTTGTCTGCTTTCTTTCTGCCTTTACTGAAAGAGAAAAGCCAAAAATAGAGTCTTTGCTAGTTGAAAGGTGTTATGTTGACTAAACTAAAACCTTTTTGAAAGAATTGAATTGAGTAAAGAAATATACCATCTAATTGATAGTCTTCCTTCTTTCTGCACTATAATATTGGTTTTCTATCATCAAGAATATAAAGAGTATAAATTTTGTCATTAATTTTAAAAACATTGCATAACTATATTTAATTATTAACGAATTTTAATGACATGGCTTAGTGCCTTATATTGGTTATCATTTTGAGCTAGTATTTAACATTCCAGTAGTGTTTATAGTGTGATATGTTTGGACATCGTTTTGACATCCGTATGTAGTGATATAAACTTTGGTGTTGTGTCTATTGAAATTGTTCACCTAAGGCTTTAAATTTTGCACTTCTAGTTGAATAATTCTTATCTTCAGCATTGCTATAACTAAAGTTCCTAATTGATCTAAAAATTACTTCAGAGTATATCTTACCTCTGTGTAGGAATGACACCCAATTATTCGTGTTTGGCAAAATGTCTAGGATCCTTGATCTTGCTTATGCCAAAGATGGCATTGAAATACAATTTATCTAGAAACCTATGGCAACATATTAGTTTAGATTGTCATGTTAGACATGAAAAGCTATGCAGTCACTAAGTTGCCCTTTCTTATGTCTTCTAGGATGAAAGTGGACATATGGCTCATCCAACTTTATCTTCAAAGTCCTACAAATAATATGGATCCTTACAAATAATTGGAAGTATATAATATGTAATGCTATTCACTATATATTTAAGGTTAGCCATCGTTATGCCAACCTTTGGCATTTGCAAACCCATACTTATGTCTTGTATGCCCTTTACGCATTGCTTCGGTGTTTGCAAACTTTAGTTATGCCTCGTATGCCCTTAAGGCTTTGCAATATTATATGGTATGAGCCTTACAAATCCATAAGGCTTATGCCACGGGGGTTTGCATAGAGTGAGCATGCAAGAAGGAAAGCAAGTGCCAAAAGGACAAATGATTGAAGAGGTTTGCCCAAAATTTTCATTACATAATTACATGCATGCATGTGTGTATGAATGTTTTCTATAATATTGGCCGTGCCTTGAAGATGGCCTTTGCTAGGTTGAAAAAGACCAATGCAACCTACTTTGTAGTGATCATTCCCTATCTTATTTTAACAAGAAGGAATCCAATTTTGTTAGTGTTGATGTGTTTTTTGTGCTTTTCACTCCTTGATCCATCAACGATCTCCCTTTGCTTAAGACAACAATGCAAAGCCTTTGCTGCCTCTTAGAAATGCATTTGAGTGTCTGAATGGTAGATGAACATCCATAGGAAATCCAAAGAACTTGGTTTCTTGAAAAAAGTGAAAGTTTGGCTAAGTAAAAAGTATGCAGAGATTTTCACTTGAAGAAACCTTTGTATTTGTTTCCTATGCGAAGTAGGATGTTTTTCGTTGCATGCCCACACTTTGACCCCTTCTACACTTTGCATTGCCCCCTTCCACGTGGAATGCAAAGTACTAGGGTAGGCTCCCTACCCTTGCATTGCCACGAGTTTGACCACATTCTTGTTCTGCATTCTTGATGCCTTCACGTTCCTTGCAATTGCATGCCCCTTTGCACGTAGCATCATGTTTTGTATCTTTGCATCACTTTTCGATGTGGAGGGCAGAGACACGTCATTTCCATAACATCCTCCATCCATCTTCGCCCACATGGTCTATGATAGGTATTGAATTATATTAGTGTATCCTCGGATGATGCATGCCATTGGTCATTAAGTAGGTACAATTTATATTGATGATAGTAAATTGCTCACTTAATTGCCACCATCCTTCCCCTTAACCCTTAAGAATTAACACAACTGTTGTAATGTGTTGAGGAACGTCAAGATCTATCAAAGAGGAGGATAATCCCCAGACCTCAAACAACAAAACTAGAAGATGCCTCCTAGAAGGAAAAATGAACCATTTGTTAGTGACACCTTTAATTCCATGGCTTAGAGTGACAACTCCCTCCACTAGTCAAAGACATATAAGTGATATTCAGGACTAGCAGAGGAAGAATGAAGGAAGAATGTGGTTTGGGCTTTAGGGTTAGTGAATGTTGGGTATGTAACAAAAGTTTGCTATTTGCAAGAAGTAGTTGGATGGTGTGCTAAAAGGTTCATTTCTATGTATAGGGTGGTGAAGTTGTATAGACAAGATTCACATATGACTTACACTTCACCTTCAAAAACATTTTATGGCTTCTAGAGCCCACCAAGATGTTAAAGATTTTTGATGTGGATGCCTTTTTGAGTACACATGGTGGTGGTTTTACTATTCGGGTTGATATCCTCAAATTGCTCTACCATCACAAAGAAATGGCATGGCATTTTGCTCATCTTGCTAGACATGAGTCCACGACTTACATGTGCAGGTACACTTACTATGCCCTACATAAAAAGGATATATTTGATTGGGGAGAATTGGTTTCCAATGAGATTTCACAATAGTGGTTGGAATTCTAGTAAACCAAGAGATTTTACATGGCTTTATACTTGATTTTTTATTTGGTTTTTAATAAGACTTTTGAAAACTTGACAATACGAGCTAGTACTAACCAAGGGTTTGAGCCAATGTGTTTATGGTATTTTCTACTTTGGAGGCATAAGGTCCAATTTCGTTTCAATGAAATTCAACATTCCTTTGTGAAAGTTAGACAAATGATTATGAGAAGGGAGACTTGAGTCCTTGACCTTTGAAATAAGGAAATTTCATACAAGGAATGGTTGATTTTTTAATGAGTAAAATTGCATGTATGTTAGATTATATGGTTTTGAGGGAAACACTCTGTATTTTCCCTAGTTTGTATGTGACTGATTCTCATTGGTCGAGATTTGCAGAGAGTATGAGAAATGGGCTAATTTCCTTCACCATAAGAAGAAACAATTCTTGCATGTACCTTTCAGATTTGTTGGAATTTTCATGAAGGATTGTTGGTTATTTATCTGAGTTATACCTTTAACATGATTGACCCAGGTCCAGGTCTACTGGGGATCCAACAAAGCCTCTAAAACTATCGGTCCTCCTGGTAAACCAGAAGGCAACACAACGCACAGAGTGCACTGCGCAGTTTCACCCGAGGTAGTCTTAATGGATGATTGCAATACTAAAGTGCTCGCAGTCTAGGACAGAATGGAGATCTGTGAAGTGCACGTTGTGAATTCTATTTAGATATTAAAGCAGTATACTATCATCCCCGTTTATGCATGTAATGTAATCAAATTCACTAATTCATTCATACATCATTCTAACTTCTACTTATAGATAGTAAAAGAGATACAACCATGCAAGCACATAACACAAGTTTTATTGTTGTTCACCCCCACTAGGCTACGTCCACAAAGATTTGACACTCTAGCTTCTTTATTATGGTAGTTCCAAAACTACAGCGCCGCGCGCTTTACAACTCGTTCTCGATCGGGTCAAGATCTATTATAAGGCGGACTAGATCACACCAGGCTCTTGAGCCTGTGATCTAACCCTTGAGATCTACCCTTCTGACCCTCTACAACTCAACAACTTACAAAATTGGATTGGATTACAATAGTGTTACAAACTAGCTACTTCTTCTCCTGCGAGTAACACTCCATAAATCAGAGCCCCTGAACTCTCTCAACTACTACTGCCCCTTCTCCTCTCCTAGGTATCTATATATATCTATTTCTGGCTCCTCAGCCGTTACAATGTATTACAAAAACCCTAACCCTAGCGTCGTTAGGTCTTCCATGCATGCGCACGTGCTGCTTTTCCTTCCAGTGGTCGCTCTCCTTTTGCATGCCTTTCTTCCCAAAATAACCTTTCTTTTTGATTCGACCTGCTTCCAACAGACCCCTTAACATTGACATGTGGTTCGTCCCGAGCCACCCAACCCTTGTGTGCTTCGTCGATCTCTCATACGATCGCTTGGAACTTCTCCATGAGCTCCGTTGCTTGCGTTTGGGTCTGCACGGTCTTCTCCTTGAGTGCGTCCAATACTTGCACTGCAATCTCGTCGCTGACCATCTTTGCACATTTTGCCTGGGTTTGTGCCATATATGTTTTGGCTCCCTCTGCCTGTGTAATGACCTCCGCTGCTCGCTCCTGGAGTGGTTCCATTTGAGCCCGACACTCCTTTTTCTGTGTTTGCGCAACTGTGAGTTCTGCTTGCAATTTCTTCATATCCTGCGCTCGTTTGACGTGCTCCGTAATCGACATTGTCTTCTGCCTCTGCTTGAGGTCCTGGATGGTTGTGCTTATCCTTTCTCCTTCCCGGTCCCACTGCTGGACCTGCTGATCCTTTTCCAACTTCGTCCAAAGATGTGCTGCTTTCTCGAACAAGTCGGTCACTGCGTGGACTTGTCGCTCTATCTCCTTTATCCGCGTTGTTGCCTCCTGTTTCCTTCGCTCCTTCACCTCTGGTGGAGTGGTAGGTGTTAGTTGCTCCTGAAGGTGCTCTATCTCCTGTTGGTATTGATCGATTGTCTGCACGATCTGATCAATCTTCTCTGTCACCGTAAGTTCGACCATCTGCGTGTTCTTTGGGATTTCCTCGTAGGCTACAACCACTTTCTGCTCCAGCCCATTCATGCGGTACTTTTTATCTTTGGTCTCGATCTTAGCCTGCTCGAGTATCAATTCCAACTCGTCTCGATTGTCTTTCGCCAGCTGCAATTTCGCTGTCTCTGTGCGTGCACGAGACTGTACCTCCAGTGTAACGCTGACTTACAGTTTATACAAGGCCTTGGTTGGTATCCGCGTCAATACCAGCTGTATTTGAGCCAAGTCCTTTAGGGGTGTTTGCCCCACGATTTCGTCCATGCACAACATGCCGAGTATAACGTGAAATGTTGAGCTCGGCTGTGTTATCGTCTGGATCCTGTCCTGCTCGGTTGATCCAGCTTCACCTCCTATCTGTGATGCTAACAGACTCGTTTCTACGCTGCTGTCGGCTGCTTGCGCTTCCCCGAGCTGCCTGAGGAGCTGTCATATGTGGGCCAACTCTTCCTCAATTTTGTCCCTTTGGTGCGCAACATTCTCGAAATCCTCCACTGTTCGATCCTGAATCATTTGGGTTACCATGTTTGCATCATCCTCAATGATCGTGTATTCTGGGGGCGTTTTGTGTGCCTTCGCCTTCTTGCACGCACCCCCCGTCTGGATGATTGGCCTCTTAGTCTGGCCTTGCTCTTGTGGGGTAGCACTTGATGTAGTTCCCTGTGCTGCCTCGGCCTGTTTCTATTGTACCTGGGGTGCCCGTGTGTTGTTCTTATTTCCCGTGTGGGCGCTTGTCTCAGATGTCCCCCCTTTTTTCTTTTGTGCCTTGTTTTGACCTGTCCTTGGTTTCTTGGGCACTGTTACCTCCTCGGGACGTGTTTGTTCTTGTCTTACCTCCTCCTCCTCCTCTATCTCTGCAGGTACTTCTCGAATGCGAGCTAAAATCCTCCAGTCGTCTTCCCAACCCTTAATGGCCATCTCTATGTCCACCTGCGTGATGTAGTAGCACAGTTGTAGCCATTGATTGTTGGGGTCTTTTTGTGCCTGGATCCACATCGCATGTCTAGTGGCTTTGAAGTTGGCTATGCCCTGATACTGTGCGATTGTTTCCAGTGTTACCTCCAAGTGTTGGCGATGCTGTCCTGTATGTCGCTGAGATAACCTTCAAATATAGTTGCATTCGCTTTTCTGTTCTTGGAGTCCGAAGCGGCCCCGGGCGATAAGTATCGTGCTCCGTGGCAGGGAGTGGGTCTAGTGGAAAAAAATGCATACTTTGGCTCCTTCCATCTAATCATGGCTATCGGGATGAATAACCATGAATAATGAAATTCTGCCCCCAGATCCTGCGCATCCTTGCAGTCGTCTATGAATAGATTCAACAAATAAGGGGCCCAACTGAGTGTGGTGCCCTCGACACACTGTGTTGTAGTTGCGACAACCCCGACCGAGACTTCCTTATTGCAGCATTTCCTGAGTAATTTGCATGCCATAATTTTTGTGGCCATTCTTGTCGTGACGTCACTAATACGCCTGATGATGATTCCGCGCGACCCCTTTTCAGTGCCATATTTCTTCTTCATCTCCTCGACCAGTGCTTTCTCCTTTGTTTTGTCCTCCGAGAACTGTGCGAGATCCTCTCCCCGTGATGGCATCGATGAGCTCTACGTCTATTGGACGAGCTGTTCGAGCCATAGGTATCCGCTATGTGTGACTGTCATCAGTTGATTGACGCAACTGTTTGCATACTGGCCCCTCCCAAAGTGTGGTAGGTCCAACAGACCTAGAATCCCGGTTTTGGCCAGTCCTGCTGCCCACTGAACTGGTTGATTAATTGGTTCACCAAAGGGTCCTATACCCACAATCTGTAGGTAGACTCGCTTGGCAAACTCTAGGAACTTGTCCGTGTCCGTTACATCATGGTCTAAGTACCTCAATTTCTCTATGTGGCCTAATAAATTTGCTGGTACACGTACCCCTTCCGGAATGCGCTGTAAGACAATGACTGCGGTGGGTTGTTTGCACGGTGACCTAGGTACCGTCTACTTGCCTTTGCGCTGTGGTGGCTGACTCGAGGTTCCATCCTCCATTTTTCGTTCTTCGACATACTCCTCTGGTCGGCCAGTGACATCTTCCACTGCTTCCTCCTGTGGCTGTTCTGACGTGGCTGTCTGTGATCTTTCTGGTGCGACCGTTTCTTCTTGATTTGGAGTCGTCCCATTGACTCTCAGGGCTTCTTGAGGGTTTCTGGGTTGCACTTGGTTTCCTGTGTCCTCATCCTGTTGGCCCTGTCCCTCTTCAGCATATCAATGTCCATGCCCGTTGGTGCTGTCTGCTGGGTTTCCTCCACAATGCGTGTGGGGCTTCCTGGTGTTGTATCAGGGGACGAAATTTCATCCACATTAACGACTTCTGGGGGCTGAGATGGTTGCTGTTTGCTTCCCTGTGGTTGCGATTGTGTTCTGGTACTACTTTGAGGTTGTCTGGCAGTCTGGCTCGGTTCTCCCTGTTTAGGTGGTGCCATGGTGGTAAAGCTGTCGTTCGCCAAGCTTGGTGTTCTCTGCAAGCTTCACTCTCCGCTTCGTATGTTCTATCGCTTTGTGCTTTTCCCGATTTTGCAATAACCTTCCCGCTCTCGTGTGCTTGCTTTGTATTGGCGCCGTGTGAAGCTTGTTGGAGACATTACCGCAATTGTGCTTTAATTGAACCGTTGGTTCTTGCGTACTTGCCATTGATTTCCCTTGCTGTCGCCAGTTGGCGCGATTAATGTGACGTCCCGTCAGTAGTTTCTGGCATTCAATTTCGATAGCCGCCGTGAGTTGGCCCTTCTTTTGCCGTATCCGCCTTTCCCGCTTGTTTTCGCTTTGTAGTGGGCGTTGTCCTTGTCGTTGTCGGGATATCATTTCCGATCGTGCGTGCTCATTCTATTTTCGGTGCACGATGCCTCTGTTGTTATCTTTTGATCATGTCCTGGACTAGATCTTGTTTTTTTTTTTTTTAATATTCGCGGTGACTTTCAGGTTGCGGGTGGTCGACTGTCCTTGTACAACTTCAGTCGGATCCCATTGATCATCCCTTTCAGTTTTGTGCCTCCTAAGACCTTCAACTGTACAACTCCCCCATCTGTGACAGTTTTTACTTTGTATGGTCCTAACCAGTGCATTCTGAGTTTTCCTGGGTGTTGAAGGGATTTCCTGTCATACATCAACACTAAGTCTTTCTCCTTGAAATTTTTCTTCTTGATATGTCTGTCATGCCAAGCTTTGTTCCTTGCTTTCTGGACTTCTTGGTGGAACCCTGCTAGGATCCTATCTTCCTCCATGATCATCAGTTGATTCAGCCTATCTTGTACTGCACCTCGTTATGTCATGTTCGTAATTGCTGCTACGCGCAGACTGGGTACCAAAAATTCTAGTGGCACCACTGCTTCTTGTCCATATACCAATCATAATAGTGTTTGTCCTGTCAAGTTCTTGCATGTGTTCCTGTATGCCCACAATGCTGCTGGTATCTTTAGGTCCCAATCATCCCAATTGACATTACAGATCTTCGTCAATGCATTTTCAAGAATTTTGTTAAAGGCTTCCACTGTTCCATTTGCTTGAGGATGATATGGTGTATTTTTTTGATGATGGACTTCAAATTCTTCAGTGATAGCCTTAATAGAACTGTTAATGAAGTGAGTGCCTTGGTTACTAATCAAAATCCTTGGGCAACCAAATCTAGTGATCATTTGCTCGAACAGGAAGTGTGCTGCTGCCTCTGCGCTGCAATATTTGACTGGTGCTACTTCCGCCCATCTTGTCAGGTATTCTGTCACAGTGATGATGTACCTTGCTCTTGTTCTCTTGGCTGGTGGGTTAATTGGTCCCACAAAATCTATTGCCCATTTATCGAATACTTGCAAACTTACCTGTGGTCGCATGGGCATCTTGTCCCTTCTATTCGGTTTACCAACCCTCTGACATACATCGCATCTCTGGCAGTGTTCTTTTGAGTCTCTGTGAATGGTCGACCACCACAGTTCCGTGAGCAATACTTTCTGCACGGTAGCTTTGCCTGCATAATGTCCTCCTGCTATTCCCTCATGGGCTTCTGCTAAAATCCTTGGTCTTTCATGTTCTAGCACACATCTTCTCAAGATGCTATCTGCACCCATTTTGTATAAGTGTCCTACAATCAGTTGATAGTATGCAACCCAAACTACTAGGTTTTTCTTTTGCACAGTGTTATATTCCCGTGGCGCAGTCCATGTACTCAAGTACTGGATGATGTCTTAGAACTATTCATTGGCGATTTGGATTGAAAATAACTGTGCGTCCGAAAAGTTGTCCTCTAGATTTGTAGGTTACTCCCCGTTCGTGACCCTTGACAGGTGATCAGGTCCTGCATTCAGCTTCCCTGCCTTGACTATTACTTCAAAATCAAATTCTTGAAACAACAGTAGCCATATGCAAATTCTCCCCCCCAACACTGGCTTGTTGAGTAGGTATTTGAGTGCTGAATGGTCTGTGAACATCTTGAAACGTTTCCCCAATAAGTAGTGTCTGAACTTCTGAAGTGCGTAGACCATAGCTAGGCCTTCCCTCTCGGTAGTGTTGTAGTTCTACTCCGACTCCGACAATTTTATGTTAGCAAATGCTATAGGATGATCCAATTCTCATGTTCCTGGCTACTCCAAAATAGCTCCAAGTGCTATGGCCGATGCATCTACATGTACATGGAATGTCTTCTCTCAATCTGGGAATACTAGTATTGGCGCGGTTACCATCTTTTCTTTCAGTGTATCCAGACCGTGTTGACAATCCTCATTCCACTGGAACTTTGTATCTTTCCTTAGCAGTTTCTCCATTAGTGTGGTGATCTGCGCGTAGCCTTTTATAATTTTTTTGTAGTATCCTGTGTGTCCCAATGTCTCTCTTAGTTGACGAACTGTTTTTGGTGGTGGCAGGTTAACGATTACTGCGATCTTGGCAGAATCTACTAGTAACTCTTGCTTGCATACTATATGGACCAATATTATCCCAAAAGGTGTTCCGAAGATGCACTTCTTGATGTTTAACAATATCTGACATTGTCTGCATCTTTCTAACATCAACCGCAAGACCTCTATATGGTTTTTTCAACAGACTATAGACTGTCCAATCTAAGTATACCTCTAGAAACTGGTGGATAAATTCTTTAAATGCAACTATGAATACTCTGGAAAATATTGCTGTTACATTCTTCAGTCCAAATGGCATGACCGTGTACTGGTAGGATCCCCATTCTATAACAAAAGTGGTCTTGTACCTGTCTTCGGGTGCTATCTTGATCTGATGGTATCCTAAAAATACGTTAGTGAATGAATATACTTCCTGCCCTCCTACGTTCTCCAACACCTTATCCGTGAAGGGTGTAGGGAACGATTCATGTAGGCATGCATTGTTCAACTTTCTCAAGTCGATGCATATTCTTATCCTGCCTTGTTTTTTCTCCTGAACTACCATCGGGCTTATCCATTCAGATTCTTCCACAGGTTCTATGATTCCAGCTTCGAGCATCCTATTGATCTTAGCTTTGACTTTTTTCTTATATATTGGATTTAGTCTGTATGATCACTGTCTAATCGGTCTTGCCTCAGCTCTGAGTGGTATCTTCATTTCGTCTAGCTCTCCTGCTATGCCCTTCATTTCTGTGAATGTTGTGGGGAACATGTCGCTGTACTCGTGCAGTAACTCTGTTATGATTTCCACTGTTTGCTCATCATAGTAGTCTCCAATGCTCGCCATTTTGGGATTCTCAATTGTTCCAATGTTGAGTTTCTTCACCTTGATTGGCGCAACAATTACTTCTGACTCTAGAGGTGGACCCTCCACTTCTCTTTCGCCTTCAACTTCCTCAATCTGAATATCGCACTAATCGTTTTCATCTAGTCCTTCTTCCTGCACATGGTAGCATGACACCAATTCTTTCACTATCTGTCTGTTCCGCTGTTGTTCCTCTGTTATGAGTTTGACTTCTGGTTTCTTAATGAATATCACCCCTCTTATTTGTTCAAGTGCTGCATCTATGTTGGGGTTCTTATGTTCAAATGAGAAAGTGTTTGTAAAGTTCTGTTGTAGTACTGTCCAACTCGAAGTTCCTTTGCGCAGTTCCTGGTTTGTATACCAGTTTGCTGGGATACCCTATAAGGTGTGTACAAAATGATGAGGCCATTCCTCTGGGGGTGTCATTTTCTACAATGTTCTGCACTTCTCCAAGTGTTCCGCTAGTGCCCCCTGTCCATCATACTTCTGCTGCTGGTTGCTTCTCTTTTCTGCGCCAAATCTTATGCGCAGTAACCGTTTACATTGGTACCAGTCTTTGATTGTTTACTTGTGTGTGCCCCACCATATTGCGGGTGTGGACTTGAGTGCTATATCTAGTGCTAAGAGTCTCTGTTTGTCTAAAACTTCATCTTCGTAACGTGTCAATAATGCTTCTAGATCGTTTACCCCATGGAAACTGGGTGGTTCCCTTATCTCCGTACCTACCCATCTTACTGCACGGTCTATTCTTGCGCATCTTCTTGTGGAAACTTCGTGTAGCCTTTGTTGCTAGTTCTCTAAACTCGTATCTGAGTCTGACGCACATGAAGTAATGCTCCGCCAACTGAGTATCCCATATGCAGTTGGGTTTACTTAATCCTCATCTCACGCAGTTGTTCTGTACAACTGGCTAATTTCCTCTAAGTCCAAGCAAGTAGGCTCTACGAACCTTTCCCCTTCTGATGGGTCTAATGGCACAATGACCCTGTATTCTCCTGACTCAAAGGTCATTTTTCGTGTTTTTAAGTTGATTTTGGCCTGGTTAGCAAACACCCAAGCCAAGCTGAGCAATGCTGGGTAAGGTGTTGTGCCGTCCACTATGTCTATTACTTCGAAGTCAGCTTTAGTGCGCACTCCATCCAAGTCTACTGTTACTCCTTTCAGTCTCCCAATTGGTAGAACTCTGTGTTGATTTGCCAATTTCAACGGAATGGGTGAATATCCTATTGTAGGCCCTCCCATACATTGCCATGTCTTTTTGGGTAATACATTGACTTCTGATCCTAGATCCAGTATGATATCTCCCATGTTGAAATCACCAATGTTGGTGTTCAGCCTGAACTCCCTACTTGTTCTTCTCCTTGTATGTAGGTGATTGACTGTTTTTTGTTCTAGCATTCTGCCTATCTCTATGCTACATCTTTCTAATATATTTTGTAATACTTTGACAGATGATGGATCATTTAGTAATTTTACACATGATTGTAAAAAACTTTTGATTGTACTTACTTGTCCCAGGGGCTGCATTTCTTTGTTATGATCCAACGATGGAGGCATCTCGTACTCTGATACGTCCTTACTATGATGTGCAGTTGAGGTCGATGTGATGTCAGGCTTCATAAATTCTTGTCTGGCTTGCTTAAATGTTTCCTTCTCGTTCTGCGCATCGAACTGCTTCCTTGGTTCGACATTCTTCTTCACCCATTGGTGTTGTACTGCGTCGTTTCTTGTTTTAGCTCCTTCACATGTAATTATGTTGATGTTTCTTCCTTCCTCCCTCACTTCTGCTAAAATCCATTGAACATTTTGATTGTTCTGATTCTTTTTTTCCTGGATATTCTCTAATAACACAGGGCATTCTTCCGTGTCGTGATCTGCTGCACGACAATACATACAAGTCGTTGGTGGAAGTGGACTTTCTCTTGCATAATGTTTTGGATGTTGACAGTTGTGACATACCACTGGTCCTATACCTCTTCCAAAGCTGCCTCTTGCTCGTCCTTCGCCTCTGTAGCCAACTCGATCCCCTCATGACGCGTTATACTGAGGCACCTGGTTATACTGCACGATATTGTAGTGGTGTTTCTCTGTGTTGTACTATGGCTGTGCTGTGTTATATGGCTGTTGCGCAATGTTGTATGGGGTTGGTACCTGGTTAAACGGAGGTGCAGCTTGCCTGATCATCATTTCTGCCTACATCCTATATGCATCTGATGTCCTCTCTCTCATCAACTCCATGGTTCTACAGTCTTTGTCATCATGGCCTACTGACTTGCAAAAATTGCAATATGAACTCTTTGGGGCTGTTTGGTACTTCTGCATCATTTGGCAATGATATGGATCGTGGCCCTGTTTCTTATAGATTTCACACCATAGTACTCCTATTGGTAACGGATTTGGCATTCCTGCTTCCATGTACTACGCAAATGTTGGACATTCATTCTTATGGTGTCCTTCCGTCCTGCATGTGGTACACCAAACGACTTCTCGTTTGTCCTTACTTTTGTTCTGGTTTAGCTGGAACGTTAAGTTCTTCAGATCCTTCTTCAGATTTTCGATGGATGGATCTGTCTTCTGATATTGGTTTTCTTCTAGTTGTAGGATGCCTGCAAAGCCTCTTCCTACTTCTGAAATTTCTGTTTTCGCAATGGATATTTTAAGTGTGGTAATAGTGAATTGACGAATAAGTGCCTGTGCTGCATATCTGTCATGAGATATTTCAGTTTTCCTTTCAGTCGCTTGAATCTCTAGTCAATCTCCCATACATATTATCCTGGTTTCTGTCTAATTTCTATCATCTCGTTCATGTACTGGTCCTCTGAACTTGGCTTCTGAAACTCATTTATCAACAACTTCTTGATATCCACGATCATTTTGGTTGTCCCTGGTGGATTGTTTGTGGGTAAACTCATATACCAATCCAATGCGTGATCCCTTGGTGTGATAGCTAGCTGTGCAATTTTAGTGTCCTCGTCTGTGATCTGTTTTTCTTCCCAGATCTTTTCACAGATAAACAGGTGTTTCTTCGGGTCCTCTGACGCTTCCCCTTTGAATTCTGGTAACCTGATGGTGGGATCATGTCCTGCCACCCTGAATGCTGAACTACTACCTCCGCACGGTGTAGATACTTGACTAATGATTCATGAACTGACTCCCCCAGTTGTGGTTCCTTATGTAGATGTACTTCCTGCTATCTTCCTTCTCCCGAAATTTGGTTGTCGAAATGGTAGTGTTATTTTTGGTGTGTCGGTCGTACATGGGTTTATGGGTTCCACACTGACATTAATATGGATAGGATTGCTACCTTCTGTTCCCGCTCTTGGACCTCTCGTCTTCCTCTCATATGTTGCGTGCGAGATTTCCTTAATCTGCTCCATAGCCCGAAGATCCTCTACCTCCTCTTTATCACTTGCCAAGCCTTCCCTCGTGGCTATGACTCTCTTCTTGGTGTTTACCTTGTATTGGTAGGGTACTCCACTGTGCGTCTTTCCAGTTGTCACCATGATCCACTTGATCTGGTCATCGTCCATCATGATTGGGTCCAAGGCTTCCTCCTTCTTTCCTTTATTCACTTCTTCCTCCATTTCTCCTTTTTTCTGTCAGTGCTTCCCCCCTTCCCCCATGCACGCAGGGAAGTTTAGCTGTCTGAATCCATTGTCATTACGCCTTTGTTATAGAGAAATATTTTAATAGAAGTATACAATGATTGAATATACCTTCCTCGAGGCCCGCGTAGAAACTCTTTCTCTGCTGCGTTGTACGACTTTGCGATATCTACTGCAAATTCTGTTATAAAGCCTACTACAATACTGTCGAGCCAAAAATCTACTGCACGGGTGAATTTGTTATTCACTTGCTATAACTATGCGATCTGAACTGAGGTCCACTCTAACTATCAGATCTGATTTGTTGCGTGGTTATCCTTCAACCTCAATATCCACTCTTGCAATAAGTGTGGGAAATCACAGAAAAATACTTCATGCAGATTAGTGAACACATACTTCTCAAGATATTTGCGCGGTGTTACTCTAGGGTTTCTGTTATCTTTCTGCGCAAACTCTAGCTCCTTTGTCTTTAACCAACGCTCGATCTCTTCTTTTGTGAGATTCCACGGTCTCAACATCCCCTTCTAGCGACGCATTCTCTTACCTTCCTGTCGTCCGATTTGGCATTCTTTTGGCATGCCTTCCGCAGATCTTACATTCTTTTAACAGATTTTCAACAGATCTTATCCACTCAATCCTATGCTGTTCCAACCGGCAACGAAAGCATTTGTTGGTTATTTATCTGAGTTATACCTTTAACATGATTGACCCAGGTCTAGGTCTATTGGGGATCCAACAAAGCCTCTAAAACTATCGACCCTCCTAGTAAACCAGAAGGAAACACAATGCACAAAGTGCACTGCGCAGTCTCACCCGAGATAGTCTTAATGGGTGACTACAATACTCAAGTGCTCGCAATCCAAGACATAATGGATATATGTGAAGTGCGCACTGTGAATTCTATCTAGATATTAAAGTAGTATACTGTCATCCCCGTTTATGCATGTAATGTAATCAGATTCATTAATTCATTCATACATCATTCTAACTTCTACTTATATACAGTAAAAGAGATACAACCATGCAAACACATAACACAGGTTTTACCATGGTTCACCCCCCTTGGGCTACGTCCACAAAGATCTGGCTCTCTAGCTTCTTTATTATGGTAGTTCCAAAGCTACAGTGCCGCGTGCTTTACATCTCGTTCTCGGTCGGGTCGAGATATATTATGAGGCATACTAGATCACACAGGCTCCTCAGCCTGTGATCTAACCCTCGAGATCTACCCTTCTGACCCTCTATAGTTCAACAACTTACAAAATTGGATCGGATTACAGTAGTGTTATAGACTAGCTACTTCTTCTCTCGCGAGTAACACTCCATAAATCAGAACCCCTGAACTCTCTCAACTACTATTGTCCGTCTTCCTCTCCTAGGTATATATATATATATATATATATTTATTTCTGGCTCCTCAGTCGTTATAATGTATTACAAAAACCCTAACCCTAGCGTCGTTAGGTCTTCCATACATGCACACATGCTACTTTTCCTTCCAGTCGTTGCTCTCCTTTTTCATGCATTTCTTCCCAAAATAGCCTTTCTTTTTGATTCGGCCTACTTCCAACAAGGATATACTAATATAGGACAACTGATTGAAATGCTTTGAGGTTTAAATTCTTTTCACCTAAAGATGGCTGATATTGTTCTTGGTTACATTCCAGAGCAACTGTTTAAAATGAATTTGTTATCTTTTGGCTATACTAAATGTTTCCTTGAGTTTGAAATTATTTAGGAGGGAACAAAAGACGATGAGGATGTTGTTGTTGAGAATAATGTAAATGATAGAGTAGTGCTACAAGGACCAAGCCCTATTTGTAGGGTACAAAATTTGAAGCTCCCCAAGGGCTCTTATACAATAATAAATTCAAACACCCACACAAAGAAATGAAGTGGGAAAGAATCCTCGATGAAATGAACAATATAAAGTTGTGGCTCAACCCTTGTAGAGAAGGTAGAGGGGGGAACCTAGATTTGGTTCCAGAGGAGGCCTTGTAGCAAGTTCTCGAAGAAATATTTCATTTTTAGTGAAGAGGATTGTTTCTACTTCGTTTGGGGGGAGTAAGAAAAATACTAATAAAGCTTGTAGAGATGGTGATGAGAGAGAAGATTGTGAAAAGTTAAAGAGGGAAAAAGAGCATGCTATCCATGTTCATCCTAAAATAAAGAGGTTGGTGAATGACGCATGCGAAGTATCATCCAAGGGAAATGTTGAAGAACAAATTGATCTTATGGAAAATATGGAAATTATAAATGACCTAGCTGGATTCCCTTCTGGGGAAATTGCCTGAATTGAAAGCAACAAGGTAGGAGAAAGCAAGATGTTGTGGCAAGGTATGCCCACCTTTAAATATATTTATTTTACTATGCACCATTGTAGCTATGACAAGTTAACTAAAAAATGACAAATGTTTAGATTGAAGATTAAAGGAGAAGAAATAATAAAGAAAAACAATGTTAGTTTTGATGTCAAGGGCCTACAAGCTTTTGGTGCTTTCAGAATAAAGCTACAACTAAGATATTGGATTATATTGTGAATGAACAAGAATAGAAGCTTCAAGGATTGAGGAGAAGAGTGGTAGAGTCGGAGAAAGTGTTAAATACAAAGTTCCTATTTGTAGAACGTTTCACTATCCATGCTCATGAAGATGTTCAAAGGGATCCTCCAGAGAGTTCCAACATAGTCAAAGTAGTGCAAGAGTTGTTGTTTGGGTTAAGAAAACTATGTCAAACAATGTAGAGGAATGAATAGCCTTGTTCTTGGATATTTGAGAAGCCATAAATAGTGCCTATGTTATGGAAACTATAACTATTTTGTTTAAAGAAATACTAGAAAATGAACTTAAGCAGGATGGAAGTTTCTATGAAACTTATGTGGATTATTTCATCAGGAAAACTAAAACTATATATTGTTACAAAAGACAAAGGGAAAGTCTCCCTTTTGATGTCAGATTAACATAAACACAAAGAGGTAGGGATAGCAGAATTGGAACTTGTTAGTAGTAGATTGTGGCATGTGATGGCCTTGAACATAAAAGTTTTTAGGTCTTCTTTAGAATATTTGAAGTCGTGAAAAATCTAGAGGGTCCAACCCTTATCTAAGGTGATAAGATAATTGCAAGGGAAGAGTTTAAAACTAAAATGGTTAATACTAAGGATTATTTGGGTGTAGAGTTTAATAGCCTTGTTTTTCTAGAATGGGTTCACATATTTAGTTGTGGATAATGTGGAAAACCACTTGTTTTGTAAAAAATGGGTTGATATTGTATGCAAACTTGAGGATGAGTTTCTTGTTCTAAAGGTCAAGGAAGAGATCACGGTGGGTTCACTTCAAGAATATGTTAAAAATTAGGTGAATCAAGTTATCGATTCTACTGCTAAGTCATCATAAAAATAAAAACATTTGATGCACTTGGGTACTTTGGGAATTGTTTGTTTGATTTAGGGGTAACATATAAGGGGTTCTCTTCAATAAAAAAAAGTTCCAACTTAGAGAGCATTTTGGCTTCTCACTTTTGTAACTAAAGCCTTTCAAGATTTCCCTTTTCTACATTTCCCCTCTGACTAGTTTTTTTCATCTTGTTGTCGTATGCATTATGAACATACTTATCTACTTGACAAGCACTGTGACCTCAAAACGACAACTCTAGCCATAAAAACCCATATTAAAAAGTGGTGCTCCTAGAATCACCTTTTTATTTGTAGGCAGGGTGGGGATTTAAAATTTCAACTTTTTGCAACCATGACCTTATAACTTTGCAAATTTGCAAACAAGATTCTTAAAATCAACCCTCGAATAAAAAATTGGTGCTTCCAAATGACTCACGTTTTTTTTTAAAATTTGTTCTCCGTATTTAAAATGACAACTTTTTTGAAACCACGGCCTTGACAATTGGTATTGTTGTGAACAAAAACATTAAAATTGGTCGCCCAATCGAAAAGTGGTGCTACGAGTAGCACCCCATTTTTTTAGGGTTAAAAGCACAACTTCTTTGAAACCGTTGTTGTGACAACTAGTACCATTGAAAAATTATTTGGAAGAATCTTCTTGGATTCTTCCAAATAATTTCTAGCATGTGAAGCCTAAATGCAAGCAACAACACAATTACATAATATTGGTGGACTCTATTCATGTGGTGCTTTGAACATAAACATTTTAGCAAATATATGACGAGCTATGCTATATTACCAAATTCAAATTTGACAGTGCCCACCCAACCTCACCCAACATTCAATGTTGCGTAGCAAGGTGGATAATGTTCTCCCTTTTTCACTTTGTCCTAATTTTGTGTAACTTGGTGATAGTTTATAGACTTATTAAATTGGGGCTGTCCCATCCAAAAATGGATTTATTTGTGGGAAACAAGAAAATTTAAAATATTTATTTTTTTATTTTTTATGTTGTTAAGTTTATTTAGGACTAGGTAGCTAAGATTTGTAAACAATATTGTCTTATTTTTATTTCTTGGAACACTATTTTATTGGGATACAAAGTTCTTTTGATCATTGCATTAAACACAACATGGAAATTCATTGGCATATAAGTCTTATTTTTTATTTGGAAGAAAAGTAATGAGCTTTATTAAAACATGTTTAGCTTTGTAAGTCATTTTATTGACATGACTGTTCTTTGATGTGTAAATTTTCATTTGTAAATTACTATCTAGGTCTAGAAGGTTGAGATGGGTGTGGCATGAATGCATTATTTGTTGGGGTCTTGTGTGGTATTGACACTTTACACTATGAGCAGGGTGCCTCTTGCTAACTCATGCCCCTCCTCAGCGTGGGCTCGCTAGTCCAAAAATTCTAAAGGAAAACCTCACCATTGTGCTGGTTGGATAGTGAGAGAACGAAGAGAGAGGTGTTAGCATTGCCCCTTACTATTTTTGCAGTAGAATGGCATCTACACTTGGTTGGTGTTATCCATTTATGAGATAGAGAAGCCTTCCAATACTAAACAAGGAAATGATGGGTGGGAGTCCATTATAACAAACCTGGAGTATGCATAGGATGGTTGGGGGGCATCCCGCAAGGATTGTGATGACTTGTTTCCCAATGCAATCACAATTTCTTCAATAAATTAATTTATGTTTCTATTGTTTTGGGATATTAAGTTTATGTGGATCAATTGGTCAAGTTTGATGTTTGAAACCATTGTCTATTGTATTTGATTGGTTAGTAACCTTGTCTAGCAATTTTGTACTATGAGAAGGGGCAATTTTGATCTTTAGATTCCATGAGACCTATCTTGTGGAGGTTGCCTCTACAACCTTATTTTTGTTGCTATATAAAATGTCATGTATGTGCATATTAGGAAGCATGTTATTTAAGAAAACGATAAGTTGAAATTTGGAGGAATCCCTTACTAAAATGAAATAGCAAGTTAACCTCCATAGTTTTAAATAAGAATTCTAAGGGACTAGGTTTATGCCCACTTTTATTTTTTAAAGATAGGAAAACTCTACTATTATTACCGTATAGTAAAAGATACAACCATCCCCCATTGTAGCTTGCCTCGAGGGAAATCAAGTGTACAATGGGTAAAAAAAATACTACTGATGACCTTGGGTATGCCCTGGATAATGTTCACGAGTCCAAAAAAGAGAGAATTATGTCTATTCAGAGTTATTATATGATATGCTAAGTCTATAACCAAATTGTAAACATAACAAAATGATGGAGCAGAGGTCCACCAAGATAGCTAACATGATAGTAGAATTTAAACTTGAATGAAATAGAGTGGCTTGGTGATTAGGAGTCAGACTCCTCTTCCAGGGGCAATGAAACCCTTAACATATGTAGTTGCATTAGGTTTCTTGTCCATACCCTCCTTGCTAGCTGGTTCAACATCCTCCGCCTTGTCACTCCCAACATTAGAACCATAGATAACAATAATCAAATAGTGATATTGATGTTCTAAAAACTTGAACTTCTTATCAAATCTTGTTTCCATTTGGGATAACCTATGCATAATATCTTAGGTTTGTTGACTAGTAGTTTCCAATGCATAATCCATAGTTCCCTTAACTTGCTAGTATAATTCAAAGAGCTTGAAATAATTGGAATCTCTTCCTTTGTATAGCCCGGGTTTGGGAGCCATGGTTGCATTTTTGCGTCAACAAGGGCATTGGGAGTTTTCCCACATTCTTCCTAGACCCTTTCTTCAATAGTTTTCAGTTTTCCTTTAACCTCTGCATAGAATTGAAGGTGATAGACTTCTGTAGCATGCTTCATAGGATAAGATAGTGTATAGAATAAGTTTCATAATTTTTGCGTCTACATGAGCATTTGAGGTTTTGACCCTTTTGATCATGATTCTATCTACCATGGCTTCAACCTCCCTTCTCACAACTTCTGAATGTTGAGTTTGGTATGAGGAAAGAATTGATACAACAATCCTTGTCTTCTTCCTACGACGAAAGGTTCCTTATCCTATCTGATTCCCCCCCTTACTCTTAGGAATTCTACCTCTCTATTTAGCCTTCTTCTCAAGTTTGCTTTTCCCCACATTTGGGGCCTTGTGAACCAATGTGGATTTGCTATAGTTCAAGGAGATAAATAGAATTATATCCACAAGAGATGTGATACCCCCCTTCCACCAACATTACAGGTGAATACAAACCACCAATCCTTTTGAATGTGTTTTCATTCTACTAAGACTTGCTGTATTGAACTTGTTTCGATATATTTCCTTTCTTATTATCATGATGAGTGATGGTAGAGGTTGCTCCTGTAATGGCCTTTATGGTTTATGGGAAAGGTCAGTCCATGATCCGTGGAAATAACAGATGTACCATCCATTCATGTAGGTTGAAAGGAGGGAGGCTATTCATGAATGATAGTGAATCCTGAAGCACTTCTCATACCTCTCCTTGACGTCCTCCTCTCCCATCACCTCGTGCCCTCACATTCTTTAACCAGGTGGAAACATCCACCATTCTCTCCCTTAATGACCCATAAGGATTGGAAGTAAGTTGGTTAAATTTCTATTTTGATGGAGATTTATCAAACCCTAACAACCTCCTTATTTTCCCACAACCCACATAGGTGGCTAGATTTAAGATCAAATTCCAAATATAAAAAATGAAAAACCTAAAAATACTAAATAATAATTAAAAATAAGTATAAATTGAGTTCTAAGCCTTTTTTTTAGTATTAAAATTGTGAGATTTTAATAATCCCTAAACACTATAGATTGGGTGTTAACAAGACACTGTTGGATTACTGAGAGGGGGGGTGAATCAATAATAGAGAAATTTAATTTTTTTTAACCATATAATCCAAGTGTTATATCAATGAAGCATTATCATCCAATAACTGCAGAGTAAATAAGCAATGAAAAAATGAACAATCATACACATACACAGTACACCAATGTTTTACATGGAAACCTAAATCGGGAGAAAACCATAGAATGTTTTTTCTTATATGTCTTGAAGAATTACATTCATTGGAAGCACCAAATTCCTTTGTTTTCCAGCTGCAACTCGAAGGACGCTCCAACCCCCTAGTTTCTCAGGCTAGGGAATCTCCAACTCCCCAATTCTCTGGCTACAACCAGAAGGAGGCTATAACCCCCTATGTTCTCCGACTACAACCACCTGTCCTTGCCCCGCCCTGCCACCCTGAAGTAGAAGTAGAATGATGGAACCACTGTCAACCTGTCACTGTGAGATATACCGCTGTAAACCTCTACCAATAAATCTTAACCATGCATCAACCTGTACCTCAACCTGTAATCAACCCGTACCATAAAATAGTGCATCAACCATGCACCAACCTGTACCAAATAACCTGTAATCAACCTGTACCATAAACAAGTGCATCCAACCATGTACCAAGTATGTACCAATCATCTGTCAACTACTCATCAACTATGACTCATCAATATGTACCAACATCATTAACTATACACCTCATGTATGTGCCAACTCATCAAGTACTTGTCTCAACCATGTACTCAACATGTACCTCAAACAAAAGACCTCATCAATTTCATCATCCAAATCTGATTTGTAGCTCTGTAATAGACCTGGTGTATATGATCACATTCCTGCAAACCTTCCTTAAATTCAACAATAAGAGACTAGTATTTTCATCAAACTTTTCTTTAGTCTCACATGTCTAGTTTTGGATTAGTCAAAAACCCTAACTTGAAGTAATCATAACTTTGTAACTATAATGTATAAAGATATAAAACTGATACACAATGTTCTTCAATGTGTTTTATGAAATTCCTCCAAGTGTCACTACTTGGAGCCTCTCAGAAAATGAGTTATAGCAAAAATGACATACCTTGCTGAATTCTGGCTTATTCTATAGAGCAACCTTGTAGAGAGTTCCCCACACAGAATATTTGTTGAATTGATATGAACCTATTATAAAACATACTACAGACTGTATCCTAACCAACACATTTGTTTTCACTGAATTTGGATCTGTTATGAAAAAGTTATGACATTTTTACCCGAAATACCTGTTTTTGACTAGTTTCAGGACTAGCCACAAACCCTATTTTCCACGGAGTGTAACTCCAAAAATACAATGACCCATAAGATGAATTTTTTACCATAGATACTTGGATATGTTTTCTCAATGTCATAGTAATTTAACAGTCTGAATCATTATAGAAAAACAATTATAGCGAAAATGGTGAGATGACCTGTAAATAACATACCTTATAAAGCACCATCAAAAGAATTTATCTTTCCTTGCATTTCGGCCTTCTTTTCTTCACCTTCCCTCAAAATTTTGGCTTAGATATCCTTGGTTACCTCAGAAACCTATATATATTCAATATTCTCAAGTGTGATTAAAATGAGAGAGCCTTGCCTCTTATTTATACTCTCAAAGTAGCTTCCTTAAAAACATCTTCTAGGTCACTTGGCCCCACTTTCCTTATTTTAGGGTTAACCCACTTCTAATTTATCCATTAAATTTATTATTGAAATAATTTATTTTGTATTCACTTT
>SNQJ01S0029130.1:68798-83036 GCA_010110895.2 Picea sitchensis | reverse complement strand
TGCTCCCCCTTTGACTATCTCTCCCCCTGTCTGAATGCCTTTGATCTTCCTCTGAATAATCTCTCCCCTTTTGAACAAGGGATATCACTATGATGTAATGCTGAAGATACATCGCTCATACTCCCCCTGTGAGAATCACTTCCCCTGGAATTATGTTTCTGTTCTCTTTCTTCAAATATAGGGCTCTTTCCTAGTATGGATCTGATAAATATCTCCTCCTAGAATCATGGGAAGAAGAATTAATCCCCCTATGGGTATGTATCCCCCTATCTTCTCTACAATATGAACAATATGCTACTACTGCAATATGCTTCTGCTGCAAATTTTACTGCTCAACTAGATTATAGAACATTCACACTTTCTATGATGATCCTTGGACCTGTCCATGCATCAAACTCATGCCATACTAAACATCATGAAGTAAAATATATGTCAATGAATGAACAAATACATCATGTACCAAAAAATGTGCCCATCATGCACAACATCCATGTATATCAACCATGTACATCAACACCATACAATGTGCCATAATATATCATCAATGGAGTGCATCAACCATATGCCTCTACCAACATGCCAAACAAGTAATACCAATGGTGTATTTTTATCCAAGTACTATCATCCAAACATATACCATCTATGAGTGTACCAAACATGTATGCCAACATGCATCACCACTTGTAACAAGAAAGTACCACAACAAGATGAATCCTCATCCTTGTATACCAAATCCACACAAAACATGTGCCTATCAACCTGCTAGTAGGTGCCTCTACCAATGTACTAGAAATGTACCAATCATGCATCAACTATAGATCAAGTTCATCAATGATGTACAACATGAACACCTCATCAACTCACCAACTACATGTCCCAATATGTAGTCCAACCCTATGCCAAATGCATGCACCAAGATATCCAACAAAGATATATCAATGAAACTCAAATATGTACCAGCCATGTACCCCAACATATCAGACTCAATCCTCCATTCACTACTGCAAATACTAGGCATCCAATAATACATGTACTAGTAGTATGCTTCAAAAGATCAATGATATCTCTATCTATCATTATCAATATATATTACATAACCAAGGTGCCATAACTTCACTATCATAACCAACATTGTTCTTCAACAGTAAATGCCTCAATCCATACTCATGGGTTAGTGCCACCCATCCAAGATAGCCTTTCATTTTATATCATTACATTACATTATCCAATATGTAAACATGAAAAACTTGCAACAAACAATGTCAGAACCTACAACAAACTATGTCAGACCCTGCTTCTTAGAGTTATACCATCACATCAAGCTGCAACCCATGTGCATAGCCCTTTTCCCTAGGCTTTACCACATATACGTGACCTGCTGCATAGACAGCTCACGTATGTACGCGACCTATTCAAGGTTAGCCTGCGTATGTACGCGACTGTTACCACTGTCACCCACATATGCTTCTGTAGATGTCACACTTGAGCCTCCCTTAAGGCTTCCATTCTGCTCTGGTTTTCCAGTCTTCTTCACCCACTTCTGAAGGTCCCTGCTTCTCAGAACTTGAGCTATGAGCTTCCATTTTCTCAAATATGTCTCCCTTCCTTACTTCATTCCTTCTTCTAGTCATGTTATATGAAGTCCTCATCATGGACGTTCTTCTTGTGTTCCAACAATATTGGTATTTGTGGCCAAATCCACTACAACTGTAGCATCTCATGTTGTGACAATGAACAACAATGTGTCCCACTTGATCACATCTCCAACACCTTTTGGTGTTATGAAATATTCCATTATCTCTCCTTCCATAAGATCTACATCCCAAAGCTTTGTGACCATATCCATTACATGAATAACATTGACCATGAAAAATACTTTCATACCTTTGCTTTGGTGTCCATCTTCTTTGAGGTGTAAGGATGGCTTCTTGATGTCTTCCTTGCTTTGTTCTTTTGAAATTTTCTTTGCCTTGTGTAGATGGTTGATTTTCAACATTGTATTCATCCTTTGAGAATGAGGGACTTACCTCATGCTTCTTTGAGGTGCTTGCTTCAACATATGTAGCTTCTCCCTTGTATCCAAGACCTGATTTATCATTTGGTGATCTTTGAATTTCCAAGATCTCATTCAAGATTTGTGAGCTATTCAAGAATTTGTTTGACTTCTCTACTTTATTTCTAAGATCAACAAATTCAACTTCTAACTTATGACATGATTCTTCCTTTTCATTTATTTGATCCCTCAATAGTTCCTCTACCCTTTTTGCTTCTTCAATTTGGGTCTTGAGATGGACAATAATTTCAAAATTTTTGCTAATCTCATCATCTACCTTATTTTCTTCTTTTTTCATTCTTTAGTCTTGTGATATCTTCTTCCTTTCCATCCAATTGAGTCTTATTACTCTCTTCTTGTTCTTTGAGCATTTCCTTTAACTCCAAGATGTGCTTTTGACTCTTCTTAAGAAAATTTTTAGTGTTATCCAAAAGATAGCTATAGTCTATATAATAGTGGTCATTGCTATATTCATATAGACTTCTTTCAATTTTCTCTTTAAGCTCCAATAGTTTTTATTCTACTTCTTCCATGGGATAACAATCAATTGATTTTATCCAAACTACTTCTAGATTTTCTTCTTCACTAGTAGAGAAAAATTCAACATCATCACATTTTGAATTATTGCAATCAAGGGTTTGTGGAGATTCTTTACCTTCATTTGAAATGTCTTCAAGATATTCCTCTTTGCCAACGTTATCACATGATTCTTTGCATTCATTTGAAATGTCTTCAAGATCTTCCTCTTTGCCAACATCATCACATGATTCTTTGCCTTCATTTGAAATGTGTTCAAGATCTTCCTTTTTTCCAACATCATCACATTTAGAAATAATGCAATCAAGAGTTTTTGGAGATTCTTTACCTTCATGCTTATTGATAGATTTGTCTTCAAGGTATTCCTTTTTTCTTTGATATGTATCCTCTAGCTTTATCCATAGATCCTCGACGGAAGTGCATTGTCCCATGCTCTCTTTGATAGGGCTTGAGAGTCCACTAAGAATGGTCTTGAGAGCCAATGCATCATTCTTCTTTCCTTCCCTTTGAGCTGCAAACTTTGACTTGTTCTTCAAAGAAACTGATCCACCAATGGATGCTTTCCAAATACCTGCTCCCATTTCCTTTAGATGCACTCTCATCTCTATTCTCCAAGTAGAACAATTTTCCTCCTCAAGGATTGGAACTTCATCATCCATTTGTGTGTCTATGGATCTCCTTAAAGCTTGTTAAGGCTTATAGTGAAGGCCTATTCTGATACCAATTGTTGGACACACCGACTACATTGAGAGGGGGGGGGGGTGAACAATGTAGGGTTATTTTCCCCAAAACTTCCCTTTCACAAACTTCTTAGTTAGAAATTACCATTTACTCATTACTTATTACTGTCATTCATAACCAGTCAAATGTAAATATACATCAGCAACATATAACAACAACATACATCATCAACAAGTCATCATCACAAGGAACACAAGGAACACAATATGTATGCACAATTTTATTTTTATTACAGAGTTCAATACTTGGGTTATCCGCAACAATTGAATAGAGTACAACTCTACATGAGCACCAACTCTATAATGAAAGACTCAACTTACACACTCAACACCAACTGAGATGAGGCAAAAATCCTCAACAGATGTCAATCTGTCAATAGGTACGCGACCTGTCAGTAGTTTAGCATGCGTATGTACGCGCCCTACCAGTAGTGCAACCCACGTATGTATGCATCTGGCCCTTTAGAATCTTTCTCTTCTGTCACATTCACTTCTGATCTTGTCACTGTACTATCTGAACCATAACCGATCTCAACACATCTATGTTCTTCTACAACAAACTCATGCTCCTCAACCATACACTATGAATACTACTCATCATGTACAAACAACTAGTATACTATAGCAATCATATCAATACTGAATCATAAGAGTGTTGCTCACTCTATCAACCAACACAAACCACATCACAACAACCATACCAAGAATTCCTTAAGCATTCTCTACACAACAAGCAAGAGTATCCATCAAGAAAACAATGTAATCATACCAGAGTTTCTATGGAATATCTGAGCCCATAGAATGCAGATATGGAACCTGCTTCAGTCTCCAAGAGTCTGTCATCAACGCAAACACAAGTCTTCATGAATTCACTCACTGTACACGTCCTTTCCTCATACAATCCGTGTATGTACGCGCCCTAGCTCACTGCAGCCCGCGTATACTTCAGAAACTAGGGTTTCTGAGCTTCCGAGACTTTTTCCGTCATGATCTCAGACTTGACGAAAATTTGATGCGTCCATAAGATCCTTCAGATGATCTCCCTATCAGAATATATCTTCAACACATGCTCAAGAGATACACAAGAGATACCACAAAAGATACACAAGAGGTACCGCACAAGATACACAAGAGGTACATTTCACAAGAGACGCTTGCCTCTTATTTATACTCTCCAAGTAGCTATCTTCTAGGTCACTTCTAGGTCACTTGACCTATTTTCCTCTTTTTAGGGTTAACCACTTTCCATAAATAGAAATTTCTCCATAACTTTATCGTTTAAATATTTCTTCTTGACTTTGTCACCTCAATTTATTATTTAGATAATCCTCCTTGACTTTGTCACTTCACTTTATCATTTAAATAATAATTTCTTCTTTACAAGCTCTTTGACTTCTTTGATCTTTTGGGGCTTCAAGCCAACCTATGAGGGTCCTTCATCTTCGTAGGGCCATAACTCTCAAACTATGAGGAGTTATGTGACATTCCACATACCACCGGACATGGCATGACAAGCACTATCCATCTAGGATAGTTTCACCAACAACTTCACTGATCTTCATCTCATTATTCCACATATAAGGATGACCATACTTCAAGGATAACTCATCCATAAAGCATCTTCCCATGAGGGATTTCACCATGAGGGGACCACTTTAGAGTTCATCCATTTGTGCACCTTATCAACCATGATAAGACAATAATTATTCATCAATGTATCATATACCAATGAAACCACATCGATCCATCTTCATCAATATACTTATGATATGATATGTATACATCAAACCTTTGACATCAATCAATCATTTGACATCAATCAATCACTTGAAATCAATTAATCACTTGACATCAATCTTTGGCATCAATGACAACATGATCCAACATTGAAAAATAGGTTACCTCCTTCAAGTGCGAGTAGGGGATTGTTAGCCTCAAAAAACGATCATGGGCCAGAGCCTGACAAGAGATGGGTGGCTCAAGTAGACTCCGAGGAAAAATCAAACCTAATCCTTTGCCCCTCCACATGTATTTCCTTTCCTTGGTATAAGACACTTGGGATGAAGGATTTTGAAGCATCCTAAAGAGTAAATTTCTAAGTTTCAAATGAAAAGCAATGACATGGTTTTTTTGAGATGCTTACTCTTGAAATCCTAACATGTACTAAAATGTTTTTTCATGACCTCATGATGGAGGATTTTAGTGGGTTCTTTAGGGTTGCATTTTTTTAAAAGTTTTGGATTGGGGTCATGATTCAATCCATTTTCTTAAGGTTGTGGTTAATAAAGGTGGATTTCCAAATCCTTTGTGTGAGTGGAAATGTGTGCAAGTGTGGAGTGTGAAAATATTTGTAAGTGAATTAGAATATGTGGACGTCATGGGGTGCATTACTTCTTCCTAATTAATCACTATACATGATCTATAGCCTTGTGAAAATTGAGATTTGTTTGAAAAATAAAACTGGTCCTAGATTGTTAAGGTATGTACATTTGGGGTCCTTTCAAATCTTTAACTCCCCAAGTGTTTTGGTATTTGCAAATACTTTAAAAAAATTCATGGACTGTAAAAATATGGGGACAATGGTGGTCCTTTCAATTCTTTAAACTTCCTATTTGTGAATTGCAAAAAAAAAATGAAGATGTGTACATGTATGGGTGTGTTACTCCAATTAATTAATTTCCTAAATGTTCGTTGAATTCAAAGAGTGATGAAGAAGGCTTCAACCTTTTTGATCTACCAAGATCACCTGAACGTGAAAGGTAGAGAACATACTAGGATGGGAAGATTCACTTCTAGTCCCAAGAGAAAGGTGATTAATGATTCATAAATATCTAATTAAAAGTTCATGTTCTCAAGTAGCCATCCACGTGGTAAGGAAAATGAAGCTTGGCTCTTTTTAACCTCCCTATCTATTGATACTAAGGGGGGCGGGGGGTGGTGAATCAATATCAAGTACAATTTAACACTTTTAAAAATTTAACTTTTCAATCAAATGAATGCATCCCAATAAACAATAAAGAGAGTGATGAAGAAGGCTTCAACCTTTTTGATCTACCAAGATCACCTGAACGTGAAAGGTAGAGAACATACTAGGATGGGAAGATTCACTTCTAGTCCCAAGAGAAAGGTGATTAATGATTCATAAATATCTAATTAAAAGTTCATGTTCTCAAGTAGCCATCCACGTGGTAAGGAAAATGAAGCTTGGCTCTTTTTAACCTCCCATCTATTGATACCATGGGGGGGGAGGAATCAATATCAAGTACAATTCTAACACTTTTAAAAAATTTAACTTTTCAATCAAATGAATGCATCCCAATAAACAACAAGAGAAGAAGAAGAATTCACACAGTGCAAAATAGATTTACGTGGAAATCCATGGAATGCTTTTATATAATAACAAAATTACATCTTTACAGGGGAATAAGCAACTTCCAAGTAAGATTCTCTTAACTCCAACCCGAAGGAGGTTTTAACCCCTAATTTACAAGCTCCAACTCTTGCCCCTTCCTTCCACCTCAAATATGTATATAAAGAATCAACTCACACCACTATCACTGCCTCCTGTTTCACTCATCATTGACACATCATTTTCATCAAACTGGGTCCACATAGATATCCTAGGTCCACATTGGTCCACACATAAACCCAAAAAAAACCACATAGAACCTTGTGAAAAAAATCAACCTTCCATACTATAGTCAGAAGGTAACTAGAGAGAGTGGAGGGGCCCAGAGGGCCCATAGTGATGATAGTGAAGAATATTCAATGTGGGCAGGACTAGGTCCACTATATTATTAAATAAGGCCCACTATGGTAGTTGCATATAATAAATGGGTGATGACTCCTATTAGGGAAGGTTCTACTTCTAAAAGATCCCTCCTCTAGAATGTTCTAGGTGATGATAGCACTATATAAAGAGAAGTTCAAGCAATGTAATGAAACATGAAGAGAAATATTGCATTTGGAGCTGTAGCTCAATAAGAGGATGCCCCTCGAAGAGGCAAGGAACATGAGAGGATCCCTTCCATAATATGATCCCATTGTATGAGGCTGCCCTACCTCAAGGGTTTTCTCTAATAAAAGTGTGGTTATTCTATACTGATTCTGTGGATTCCATTGTGTATCCAAGATTTAGTGGACAAGTATTTGTATATCTATTCATGTTCTTACCAAGTGGTATCAGAAAGCATCTCTCCTTTGGGCGTATTATCAGGGTATATATATATATATATATATATATATATTGTTTTTTCGAGAAGAAAAAAGAGGGCCGGAACATCTCTTTAGAAGTTTTCGTATATCTTTGTAAATTTTGTAGAAAATTTTTGTATATCTGAGTTCCTCTCAGTTAAACACCCAAGTTGAAAAAAAATTCATCCAAACGTAAGTCCAGGGGTCAAGATATTGAAGTTTTAAAATCTACAAATTTTCGGGGTTTTTTCCATGGATTTAATGGCGATAATTTTTTATTTTTGTAGCATCCGAGGCCAATTTGCCTAAATAGCCTTAGTAGATTCGAGTACCTTTCTCATAATTTCACCCACCTCTCAAAAACAAACTAGCCAAACGGAGTCCTGAAGAAGTTAAGAGCCGCTTTAACTTCAAATAATTTTAGGTTTCTTTTCCGTAAAAGCCGCTGATTTTCCGGCCAGAATCTCTATTGCAGGCTTTGATTTTTCATGATCATTGAGGGATGAAAGAGTTCATAGGGTGCTCTTTAGATGGATATTTCTTCCTCAAACCCCGAAGAAATTTCATTGAGACCATTCAAAGCCCAATTGTTTCACATTGATGACATATTAGATGCATTTGTACATGGCCTCACAAACAACCTCATGATAGCCTCACAGACGGGTCTCAATGATAGTTTCATAGTATCTGTGATTCATTGAATAACATGCAAGATATATTTCTTATGGAGGGCCTCTTTGGGGATGAATATAATCAAGAAATATATGCTTGGTAAGGATTTTGAGGTACGACAGATGATTGAGATAGATGGATAGGTTGTCACTCACGACAACCACTTTCATATTTTATATTTGATGACTCTACTCCACCTTCTGTAGAGAACATCAATGTCCCACATCAGGAGCTAGTTACTAGCGTTCAGTCTGCATATTTTACAATGGTATTGTTTCTTTCAGATTCATCTTTGATCCTCTCCCACTATGTGGATGAATATTCTTATTTGGATCCACATGATAGGTGTTAGTATTGAGAGCATCATTTTCAGTTGGTTATTGGGTGTTGATATCTTCCGTGTGGAGTTCACATGAGAACTTGGACATGTGACCCTGGTTTACAATGGCAGTTGGACTACTTCAGCATGATGGCTTTCATTTCTACATGAGAGTTTGGTTTTTCAGTCTTCTTCAACATTATGGTCCACAATTATCCATGGGACCCTGGTATATGGTTGTACATCAAGCATTGAGGACAATGCTTTCATAAGGGGGATGGAATGTAAGGTAGCTAGAGAGGTAGTGGAGGGGCCTAGATGGCCCATAGTGATGATAGTGGAGACCATTCAATGTAAGGTGGACTAGGTCCACTATATTATTAAATAAGGCCCACTATGGTAGTTAGATATAATAAATGGGTAGTTAGATATAATAAATGTAAGAGGACTTCTTAGAAGGTTCTACTTCTAGAAGATTACTCCTCTAGAATGTTCGTAGGTGATGGTAGCACTATATAAAGAGGTTCAAGCAATGTAATGAAACATGAAGAGAAGTATTGTATTTGGAGCAGTAGCTCAATAGGAGGATGCCCCCTCGAAGAGGCAAGTGAACAAGAGATGATCCCTTCCATAATAAGATCCATTGTATGGTGTTGCCCTACCTCAAGGGTTTTCTTCTAATAAAGTGTGGTTTCTTCTATCTTGCTTTGTGGATCTATTGTGTATTCAGTATTTGTGGTGATTATATTTGTATATCTATTCAGGTTTTTAACAATAGCGAACCCATAACAATGATCAAAACATCACCATAAGACTAGAAAATATCCTTCATAAGAGCTCCTTATCCTTCCAGTTCCTTCGCTACCAAACTTGTGCTAATAGATCACAAACTTGGATGCTCTAAAAATGCAAAAGTCGATCCTGTATTTATAGTAGTTCTGTCCCTATTTTTAGTTTCTAGACTGATCCTACTAAACTATCCTCAATTTTTTGGCTGGGTTGTTGGATGGAAAAATTCATATATCTTCATTCCTAGGGAGTTATAGAGAATTCCATATACCATTGGAAAGTTCTTAGAATAATATTTCCAACCATGTAACTTGTGCTTCCATTTGAGTTAGTTACGTAGGGTAAAAATTCCCTCAAATATAAGGTATCCAAATTGACAAAAAATAATACTTTCAACAATCTCCATCTTGCAATATTGATCATGGACATCTGTAGGCTTCTTCACTTGACTATAGGGGATTATTTACCACACCTCCAGGGCTTCTTGTGAGATTCTTCAAAGCATCTTTCCATGGGGGCCATGCTTAAAGCTACGCGATAAGGGGACCACTTTAAGTAAACCCATATGCTTCTTCATGCTGATCACCCATGATTGACTTTGACACCAATGACAACACCATTCAACACTATCAACCTAGGGTGAATAATTACCATGCAAGAATGAACTTAAAAATGGATTTTTTAGGCTTTACAAAGTGAATAAAAATAAAGCCTATCACCTAACTTCAAATTGAAATGAAAAATTAACAAAAAATTGTGAATAAGGTGATTTGTGTAGGTCTGTGCGTAGATAGACACGCGAATATCGCAAAACAAAAATGTCACAGTTGCAAGATTTGCGACTCTGTGTGTCTATTCTTTCAAAAGTTATGCAAAATTCTGTGTGGTGGAAAGACGAGTTTCGCACAAGAAAAAGGATAGAAAGCTAGTTTCAAGTAGTGAGTAGGCTAATTTAGTGACCTGGAAGACAAATAAAATTAGAGAAGAATCTCCAATAGCCTAGTAAAGGTGAATTATTGGTTAGAAAATCAAGTGGAGTCACCAATCTGTTTGGTAGTTTTTGTCACTTGGGTGAGCAAAAACAACTTTTTCTATAGCAGAGTCTGCTACACTATAAACAAAGAATTGATTAGAATTAGTCCATAAAGAGATAACTTGCAATAGGAAAGTAAAGAGACAACATGTGAATAAATAGACAGATGAATAAGAAAAACAAAGAAGTGCGCATGAACTCTTCCTGGGAATAGGACATACACTAGCTATTGGCTATGTTTTCACAAGCTGATAGATTAAGAATATGGTTATCTAGAATCATGTAGGAATCATAACCTTGCATTGTCTTCTATGTTTTTGAATGTTTCCCCATGGATATTATTTATTAAAAAACTTCAAGCTCCATTAAAACTCGTTCCAAGTGTGAATCGTGCACTTTGGATTGTGGTTCATCATGTCTTGAAGAGACATGGAACCACTAAAGGACCAAGCTTCAATGGTTAGGGAGCTTGAGGTTGCTTGGTATGCCTACCTTAAAGTAATATTGTTGGGATTTTTTGCATTTATTGCCTCAAATGTGGTTGAGATTTCATGTCGGAAAAAATTGCACAACCATCGAAGGATTAGTCACGAAGATTGTACAAAACTCAAACTATAAAGTCACATAGACGGATTAAAAACCTATTGTATATAGTTTTTGGTGCTTTGCTGAAGGTGGTGCGTAATTTCCATGTAATAACACTTTGTTATGTTGTTAATTTCCATGCAATAACACTTTGTTATGTTGTATTGATGACTTTTCAGGTGATCACATGTATAGCTTTGTGAGCAATTTTTAGGTGATAATAACCCCCCTCTTGTGAAAGAAAATAATCCACTTTGGAAAATCTTGAGAAAATCATTAGCCTTATGAAACTTAACAAAGATCCCAGGATAAATGGATTATTGAAGGCATGGACTATCCTTAAAATATCTCCTAAAATATGTTGAAGAAGTTAGAAAGTCCAAGACAATGTGTAGATCTATAAATTCTAGGACTTTTTGCTGCTTAGCTAGAAATTCCACCTTTCTAAGTCATATTATGAAAGATGAAACTCAGAGAATCTTTCAACATTTTTCCCAATTTTCTTTTCTAATGTCTCTTATAAGTGTACCTCTAAACCAATGATTAGGAAACTTAAAACATTTATAAAGAGAATAATTTTAAAGGAAGGAGGGGTAGGGGTAGAGAGGGTGTGTTGTCTCATGGAGATTAATCTTTGAAAATATCCCTATAGCTCAATAAGCCATTCATTATAGCAAGCAATAAAAAAATACATGACATGGTTCTCAAACTAGATATGGAAAATGTTTTTATCAAGTGAACCACTTCAACTTATTAAACGTTTTGGACAAATTTGGATTCTTAGAGGATTATCTACAATGTACAAAGCCTATATATGTTGACCATGTTTTTTTCACTTGTCAATGGAAAATTGGTTGGTGTTTCCACCATATTGTGAAGTCTCAACTAGCCCCAAGTTTTCAAGGTTTGGGACCCCCTTTTGACTAATTTTATTGAACATTTAATGATTATCTTTATGATGTTGGTTATGACTTTGATTTTGAACTTTGATTCCTTTTGAAGTGATGATTACTCAATTTCTAGTTGATTTGTTTTTATTTGAAAATATTTATAAGGCTTAAAAGTTTCATAACCTAAATGAATTTTCATTATTTTTGATGTTCAATTTGGTTTTTCCTTGTTTGCTTAAACATTATGAAAGCTTCAAATTTTACTTTGAAAAATTGTCGTTACAACACTTCAACTTGTTTTTTTCAAACTCAATTTCAAATTTTCCTTGAGGTTCTTTTGGTACAAGTTTCATACTCAGTGTGAGATTGAGTTTTAATTTTCCATTAAAATATATTGAAAAACTTCACTAACCAAGTTATAATTTTTCATCAAAAGCCTTCAGTTTGAGTTTCTAACTCCCCCAAAATCATGAGTTAAAATTCTCGGCCAAGGGTCTTTAGAACGAAGTCTTAAATTTGCCTAAAGGTGAGTTATGATTATCATTAGAGAGATTTTTTGGAAGTCATGGAAAGATGAGTTTCAAATCTTGACTGAACGTCTCTTGGCCCACCTTGCAAAGCCAATTTTCATATCATTGTTGAAGTTATTTTGGCCCTAGACCAAAACATAATTGCAAGTCTTCACTAACTCAAAGGTCAAGTTTTTAATTCTTGTCGAAGTCCAATATCTTCTCATTTATGATAGTTAATCTTCACACAATTTCATTGTTGGATTCAATCTTTATTCAACTCAAATATTTTCTCTAACTACCCTACCAACCATTGATTTAAGTACTAAAATATTTGTTGAACTTTTCATATTCATTACCATACTCATCACAACTGAAAGAAGAATATACTCGCTAGATTTGAAGGTAGATTTCTAGTGGTTAGTCGACCCACTTATAGTGGGTAGTCCAACATTCAATTACATCATGCACATGTAAGTCTACTAATTAGTGTTATACTTTTATTTTCCACCATAGGTTGTGCAACCATGTTATTATATGCTATGAGGCTAGAATTACATAGTTGACTAAAATTTTCATAATTATTTCACAAGAAAATACTTATTTTATCACAATTTTATAATTGAGGAAAAACTCATAATTGAAAAGAAAGTTCATAGTGAGATGGAAAAAGCTCCTAATTGAGCATGGAACTTGAGAAAAAGTTCATGGTAGGTTGGAAAAATCTCATAATCAAGCATGAAACTTGTGCATTACTTGTAATTGTTTAGTTCACATGCCGTCAAGCCTATCTATGACTTGTAATTGCTTAGTTCACATGCCATCAAGCTTATCTATGACGGAGGNNNNAGTGCGGAAGGGTTTTGAGAGTGGTTATGCTGGAAAATAAAAGAGAGAAGCTTAAGAGGCCAAGGAGAAGCATCATGAACCTGGAATTAGTAGGAATGCATCAAGACTCAAGGTAAATAAACATTGATGTATTTTTTCCATTTGATTTATAATATAGATTTATGTGTTTTCCCCTCTAAAGATCTGTTGCATTAAATTATATATAGTAGATCTAATATGTTCTTGAGTATACCAGATTGGATATGATTTGGTTTGTGATTTCCTAACACTAGAAAGAGTGTGTAGATTGTTTTTTTTTTTGTCACTTGTGTGAAGGTAGCGGGTTGAAGGATCCAAAGTTGGATCTCCATGATTACACTAGTCAAGGACATGCGAGKAAAACCTTCATTTGAAAATATATGCTATTCTCCTTCTCTTAGGGTAAAAGGAACTATTCTAATTAGATCTAGGGAAACCCCATAGATATGTATACCTGCTGTCTATCTTGGATCAAGGGTAGATCCAAGGGAGATCTAGCTTATCTGTAAGCCATATTTATCCATAATTGAATTGACGACTTTGCTAGGGAGAGACTTTGCTTTATTCCTTGGCTCTCTTGAGGAGTTTTTCCTTTAAAAGAGGGCCACATACTTCAAATAAAATTTTGTAACTTTTTGTGCAAAATTTGAAGGAAATAACTACTTATCTAAATTCCTCTCGAAAATTTAGTCAGTTAAAAAAAATAAATTGTCCAACTCAGTGTCTGGAATTTTTTTTTTTATCGCTGATTTAAAATCAATTATTTTGAAGATTTATGTAATGACCGCGCAAACTATTTGGATAATATATTTTGATAGAGGATTCATATTACGGTCAGACCAAATCCATTATATAAAGGATTTCTGGGGTTTTCTTTTGATATATTATACCATATGTTTCTGGTAAACACATCATGCACTCCATGTTGATTAAGGTTGGTTGTCATTGATGTCAACCCTTGAAGAAAGCCCGGTAGCACAAATGTTTGGGTAATGGAACCAATTTTGTTTGATGTAAATATGACTCATTATTGTCTTGTCATGGTTGATA
>SNQJ01S0029130.1:37484-57687 GCA_010110895.2 Picea sitchensis | reverse complement strand
TACATGGTTGAGACAAGTAGTTGATGAGTTGGCACATACATGAGGTGTATAATTGATGATGTTGGTACATATTGATGAGTCATAGTTGATGAGTAATTGACACATGATTGGTACATAATTGGTACATGGTTGGATGCATTTGTTTATGGTACAGGTTGATTATAGGTTGTTTGGTAAAGGTTGGTGCATGGTTGATGCACTTGTTTATGGTATAGGTTGATCATAGGTTGAAGTACATGTTGATGCATGGTTGATGCATGGTTCAGATTTATTGGTACACGTTTACAATGGTATATATCACAGTGATAGTGTGACAATGGTTCCATATTTCTACTTCTACTTCAGGGCGGTTGGACGGGGCAAGGATAGGTGGTTGTAGCCACATTCTGATTGTAGCCAGAGAACATAGGGGGGTGTAGCCTCCTTCTAGTTGTAGCCAGAGAATTGAGGAGTTGGAGATTCCCTCATGTTGTAGCCTGAGAAACTAGGGGGTTGGAGCCTCCTTCCAGTTGCATCTGGAAAACAAAGGAAGTTGGTGATTCCAACGAATGTAATTATTCAAGACATATAAGATAAAGCATTATGTGGTTTTATCCTACTTTGGATTTCCATGTAAAACACTAGTGTACTGTGTATGAGTATGATTGTTCATTTGTTTATTTCTTATTTACTTTGCAGTTATTGGATGATAATGATACATTGATATAACACTTGGATTATATGGTTCAAAATAATTAAATTGCTCTATTACTGATTCACCCCCCCTCTCAGTAATCCAACACTCCAAACCATACACATTTATGTTCCCAAACTCTAGATCTCTATTAGATTTTTTTCCAAGTTTTGAGTTTTTAATCCCATAGACATTGGAGTGTGTTTTGGTTCATTACTACCAATATTCTATACCCTTGCTTATTATTTGCTGGTTTTTGGTTTGCAGGTCTTTTTACTTGATTAGATTAAGACTTTCTTTGCATTCCAATTGAAAAAAAAAAGTAAAAATTTGCATGTATAATGCTTTTGAACATTAAGGACAAAGTGCATTGTTGAAAGTGTTTTGTTTGAAATCTTGTTAAAAGTTTGGTTATGATTTGTCTTGCATGGTTGATTGGTGTTTGAGATATTGCATTGTGAAGTTTACAAAGAAAAAGATCTCTTTCCCTCCCATATCTAGAATTCATCAAATTGAACAATTGCATTGACATCTTTGCATTGATTTGGTTGGGTCAAGAGTTAACACCACTAAAGTTTCATCCATATTCCTTTTGACGTAAACAAAAACCATAAGAAAAGATTGCATAATTTAAAATCAATTAGATTCTTTTCTTTTCTAGCGAACCAACATTATATAGGATTAGGGTCTTGGAATAGGATTGGAGAGTAGACTCTCCAAGGCCACCAAAACGAAACCTAGAGTCATTAAAGAGTGTAAAATCCATTTTTGCAACCTATGTGTCAGAAATATCCTCTAACATAGGAGTCAAGCACGATGTATCATAAGGGAAAGTAGTGAGATTACCCCTCTTTTCTTGTTTTGGTGTTTGTGGTATTGCTTTGATTACTACATATACATGGGTTTTGTTGGTGCCACACCTCTGTGTGAGGTAACGCCTTCAATACTTTAGGCTTAGTTACCATGCCCTTATGTGTGGTCAGGCCCATGACTGTTCGCCCGGTCATTGATTGTGAGGTGGTAGCCTTAGTGACCATTCCTTGGTAGCTACAAAGGTGATTGTAGGTGGGATGAAGCTATAGTACTGGGGAAGACGTTCGTTCATGGTATTAGTCCCCTTGGAGGGTGCCTACCATAATAAAGGGTACTTGCACTAGTCAAGGCTATTTCGCATAGTTCATCATATCTACTCCTTATATCTTCTCTATCCAATATTGTGGGGAGTTCATCTCCCCTAGAGGGTTGGTTTTCAGAATCCCCCCTAATCCATTGGTTTGCTTGATGTTATCCTAGATTTGTACATAGGGGTGTGTTCTTTGGTTTCGAGTCTACATCGACCTTAGGTTGAATTGTGTTTTGATTTGTACATATTATTTTCATAGTGGCTGAATCACCACACCTGTCCTGTTGATTACGAGGACCAGAGCCAATCACAGAGACACAACCACCTCTCAAGCGACGTGAGATAGGTGACAGTGAATTCAAAGAGTCCTTTCTTTGGTTTGGGGAGACTGGTCTGGTTGAAGTGGAAGTGGTTGAAGAAAGTACTCCACCAAACTTTAACCCTTATTTGACTAATCCTGAAGCACCCATACTTATCCAGGTAAGGGATCTCTTTAGTGAACATTTTTATTTTTTTAGCAACCCTCACACCATGTTGGGCCCAAGTATTTCATCTAGTATGGCTGAGCCATCGATGCCATTTGCGAGTGTGACGGGGGGCATCCCAGTGATGTCTAATTTAACATCCTTAAGCACCATTGGACTACACCATCTATGCCCATTTCTACATGCCCTTCTATTTGGGGGACATCGAACATGTCCTCTTTTCCATTCAATACTCTACCTAGCATTCCCACTCCCATCCAATCTATTTATATACCCACAGCTAGATCTATTTTCAGTGGGGGCGAACCTTGTTTTCAACAAGGGGGTGAAATTTCTTCCACCTCCACCATTCTTATGAGCGACCCAATATTGTCGAGTGTTGGTTTACCTTTTGGGTGGAATATTCCTAGTGGTTTTGGTACTGTCCCTAGTGGGTCTAGGATAGTAACATGTCGGGAGGGTTCAATTTCCCATGGGGTAACACACTGTTCCTTGGGGGAAAAGTTTTGTAATGGGGAGGCTATCCCTTTATCCATACCTCCAGTTCCAGGGGGTTCTTCCATGGGAATAGTCTTGGGAAAACATTTCTATTTGGTTCTACACCTACCCCTGAGGGAAATCCCCTCGAGGGCATGTATGGTCCTAGGAGAAGCCACACTCCTAGGAGTGCCACCATCCCTGGAGGAACTTACTTTTATGGAACACTACAACCCTCCAAAAACAAAAATGTAGGGGGACCACAAGGTTCATACGGGACATTAGGAACTTCATCTTCCTCCCATCATTCATTTTTTCATACATTATTTCCTTTCCTTGCAACGTTAGACTTGCCTAATTTTTCACATTTGACAAATGACCCTATTTACCATAACCCTTGATTTCCGGTCATGTCTGCTAAGCTACCATCATACATGCCCAAATTTGACGGAAAGCCGAGAGAAGACCTATCCACACAAATAATGACATATCATTTGTGGTGCTCATCCAATTACTTGACGAATGATGGTGTGAGGTTGTGTCTTTTCCAAAGATCCTTGACCATAAGTGTCGCCAAATGGTATATCGAATTAATGGGTGCATTATCAATTGCCTATATGGTATGAGATTGGAACAAATCTCTTGAGGTCTTTGTGACATGATACCTCCACCCACATTTATGATCATATAAACGAGTGGAGATTACGACCCAAATTTTGGATAAACTCCTAATGGAGTGGTTTACAAAATCCCTCTTACCACCCATTTCCAAGGATGTAGTTATGGCCGGGGAAGTTACCGAAGAGAAAACCATCATGTGTGCCCAACACTTAGACTTGATTTATTCTCTGTCAAGAACTTTATGATATTATCTTGCATGCTCCTAGGTTGTTGATAGATCCAAGAAAACCAAACCCAGGACCCCATGTCGATGGTGTGATGGGTTATGTATCCCATGCCTCTGCAAACCAGTTAGTTGACCCAATGGCTCACATGTCTATTTCGTCACACTTGTCGGCTACTGGCCCTAATTCTCAAACTTCTATGGTGCCTACTTAGACATTTGAGGGGAATTCAATGCAATCCATGCAACCGAAGGATCCTCAACAATTTGGACGAAAAAAAAGAAAAACTCTAACTCTAAGCAAGGGAATGCGAAAAATATCTTCTGCATTGTGATTGATGAAGGAGACTCGACTTGCATTATGTCTATGTCATGTTAGAAGGCCCTTTTCTCTCCAAATCTCAATACATGTTCAACATTATTAAAATAATTCGATGGACATATGTTCCAGCTCCATGGAATTATCATTGCCTTGTCCATTGAGTTAGGTGGTAAGACTGTCTTTGTTTCTCTAGAGGTAGTTGAGGCACCTATTGAGTACAATTTGTTACTTGGGTGCACTTGTTTCTATGAGATGAATGCCATTGTCTCCTCTTTCTTTAGGGTCTTACGCTTCCCTCATCAAGGGAAAATAGTGACGATTGATGAACTTGCATTTTGTACCCCAGACCTTGGATCCAATGCGAGGTCTAATATACCCTTTGTCAGTGATACCTGCCAATATTATGCGAGTGTTGGTGTGGGGATGTTCAAATAATATTTGATTATGGGAACATTCCCTCGTCCCCCACCAACTCCTATTGCGAACGTTGCTCCTATCAACATGATTTCATCATTTTCCAGTGGATCCCTCGGGTCTGTCGATCCTTGGGTGGTACCTTGTCCCAAGGATGTTGAATCATATGGAGCTTCCATGCCACTCATAGCAATAGATATTATCGATACAATAATCCCATCAACATCATTTGATAATGGTCAACAACTCCATCCTCATATGTAGTGTGATAAACCTACCCTGCCTTTATGTGTTGTTGACTCTCCAAGTTCACATGACATCCTAGATTTTGATTTTCCTTCAAAAGAGACCATATTGGATGTCATGGATTCCATAGATACACCCAGGGAAGATGAGTATCATCAAGAATCCACCCTCTCTGATTTTTAACCCATGAGAGTTAGCATGATGATTTTTGATCTGAAACTTGGGGCATTTTCTGGGGCATCCAATGAAACCCTAGTCTTGACCCTTTTCCTTCTTGGTTATCTTTTTCAGAACTTGCCACCAAATGTTTTGCTTCCCATTACACTGAAGATTCACATTTTGTACCTCCTTTAAGTCTTGATGGGAATCATCAAGGATCCTCCATAGATAAAAAACTACTCACGATGAGTATCTCCATATGTAGATATTCATTCCTATGTGACATGGACTCGACATGGTGAGACATACGATGCTGGCATCGATTCATGAGTTCATCCATTATGAAAAATATCCTTGGCTCGAGCCTATCGATGGGATCTACTTGGTGTAAAACATCAAGATTCATAGGGCCTTGTACATAGGTGTGTGGTGTGAGTGCCTTTTGTTTTGCATATATCATATCCAAAAAATCCAAAAAATCCAAAAAATCCAATTTTTTTTATTTCTTGAGATTTCACTACGCATTTTGACCCCGAAATCTAGTTTACATGTGTTGACATGATTATGGGTACTCTTTTTTATGAAGGTGAAAAATTCCACTAAACTTGAGGTATGTGTTCCCGAACTGACATATATAGATAGTTTTTTCCCTGCATCCATGATTTTCATTATTAACCGTCCATTTGCCTGTCACCTGCTTTAGGTTCGATCCCGTCAGGAAGCAACATTAGCCACTCCACTTTTTCACGTCGTAACTTGTTCAGTAATGTCTACTCTCCATGGGTGCCCTAGTTAGCACCCAAATTTCCAGTTGGTGCCCATGCTTTGGTTTCTCATAGGCCCTAGAACTCCCTTGTAGTCTTGCCATGACTTGACGTTGATACTCATTTTCCTCTCTTCATATATATTCTGGCCTTATCCCAAGGAGGTTCCCAATTTTTTCAGTTGCTTTATGGTTTGTTATGCATTTTCTACTTGCGTCATGAACTCTGCCATTGCATCACTGTTTACCTAGATTCTGCTTATCACTATTGCAATAGCCTTTGACCATCCACCACTTGCATTATTTGGCCTCCATTTTTCATTCAACATTCCATGGAGAGAATAATTGCTAAGAGTGGATCTCACTTTCCTGCACCCATTTGCATTCATTTTGCTTAGGTCAGTTCCATGTGCTTGGAACATAGGAGCATGCTATTTAGTCACTCTTTCTCTCCAAACGACTATACTTTTATCTCTTTTTCGGACTCATAAAAAGACACACAAAATACACCATCATGAGTATACTTTTAACTCTTTTTCGTTAAAATTGAAAGAAAAATACACTATCGAGCACACTTTTATCTCTCTTTCGTGCTCGTTAAACCATGAAAGAGACACCAAAAAAAAGAGAGGTTTTTTTTTACCATTGATCTATCTCGAAATGGAAGTTTCGGTCGTGTCTCCCTTGAACATGGCATCTGTTTGAGTCATCATCTTACAATTGGGTTTTATATTGTCTAGGATCCGTCCTAATAATATGAGTCACATATACTCCTCGGGTTGGTTACTCTTCCAATCACAATGGAGACCGCTTCAATGCCTCCTTCATTGTTGCACTATATTCGTCCAACTCTTATGTCTCACTGCCAAGTCACCATTGTGTCATGCTATATGTTCAAGGGAAGTTTAAGCCTGAGTTGGCCATTTGCTGTTTCATTGACTTTTCGAGTCAACCATCCCTGTGTCAATTGTACTTGGTGATACTCTCTCTTCACATCATCTCTAGTGTATGTTTGGTTTGATTGATGGGGTATACATCAAGGCCCTCCTTTGACATATATCTTCCGATAAAATTCAACACATTATCTAGGAGAGGGATCTAGAAACTAGCTATTACATTGGAGCTTGTAGTCCTTAGTGGTAGGCCTCCTCACAATCGACAATGGGTTTTCATCATTGACTCCCGATCGATTGATTCTACGAGTGTTTGCCATCAGATCCTCTATTCACATTCACTATATTGTACTAGGTACCTTGGGGTCAATATTTCTCATCGGTGGGTCCCCTCATGTTTGTTAATGGTAGACATCAATCACTGGTAATCATATGGTTTCTACCATGCTCGACATCAACTCATCTATTTGCATGCTATAGATTCACACCATCAGGGTTTGGGATGAATACCTACAGTTTAGGGCCACATAATTCCTTTATAACATCCCCTCCCAAGTTGCAATGGAGTATATCACTTATATATGAGCACTTTGAAGACTTCAAGGGAAATCAACTCTCCTTGGGGGATTGATGTCTTCCTGATGTATATGTTGTGACATAGATCCACATTATATTTTCTCATGGCTATGATCTAGTTGATGACATGGATCCACTGTGTACTTTTTCGGGGCCATGATCTTGCATTTCACTTCATGGATCCATAATGTATTGTGTTAGCGACCATGCTTTGTTTCTCTTTCGAGCATAGGTATACCTACCTTGGGGATGACATATGTTAGAAAACAGGATCACAGAGCAATAAAATAAAACAAATGCGAAAATAAAACACATAAGATACAAAATACAATAGAGACATAGATATACGTGGTTCACCAAGTGTGGGCTACGTCCACCAAATAAATTTCCAGGTCCTTCCGTTTATTATCCAACAAATGAAGGGATACAACCTACAACACACCCGCTGTAACTTCCTCTTGTTTCTCTCACAATCTCCTTACTCAAAATACAATATTCACAATGATGCATAGCCACAATACAATTTCCCTCATAAAAGAGGGTTTCCTTCTAGGAAAAAAAAACCTAACATAACTTCTACCATTAGATATGTGACCTTATAATGAACGGTCTAGATTTACTATGAAATTACAATATACATTTACAAGGGAATTTTTCCTTCCGGGGCTTCGCCCCCAAATTGTTCGACAACACATATATTCCAACAGAGGACGAACACCTTCAATAACCACTCACATAACCAAATCGAAGATCAACACACCGATGTTTTCACGTGGTAAAACCCCTACAGGGAAACATCCACGACCCCCACCAATGCAACCACTTGGAGCAGTTTATTAATGCAAAGAAAAAGATTACATAGAGATTTTACAAGAGAGTTTCTCACAATCGATCATCGACAAATGAACCTCCATGCTCTTTAAATAGAGATCATGGACCAATTGGGTGTTCAGTCACAAATCAATGGTCATTAAGATCGAGGAGAGTATGAACCATTGGATCACTCTATGTCGGGAACATATCGTGACCGTCGGATTTCCTAACTACAAATGCATACTAATGCATACTAAAGAAACACACTCTTACCTAACGTCACANACACCGATGTTTTCACGTGGTAAAACCCCTACAGGGAAACATCCACGACCCCCACCAATGCAACCACTTGGAGCAGTTTATTAATGCAAAGAAAAAGATTACATAGAGATTTTACAAGAGAGTTTCTCACAATCGATCATCGAAAAATGAACCTCCATGCTCTTTAAATAGAGATCATGGACCAATTGGGTGTTCAGCCACAAATCAATGGTCATTAAGATCGAGGAGAGTATGAACCATTGGATCACTCTATGTCGGGAACATATCGTGACCGTCGGATTTCCTAACTACAAATGCATACTAATGCATACTAAAGAAACACACTTTTACCTAACGTCACATTAGACCAATTAGATCTTAACTAACTCCTAAGTGTCTTAATATCCTAACATCCCCCCTTAAGAACAACTTGGGATATGATTGAAGGATTTACAATGGTGATACAATAGGAGAAGGAAGCAGGCATTAGAGCATATCCCGCCTTAATGACAACTTCCTGAACTCCTAACATAGATCGAAGTTTGGAAAACTTCACTTTTGTAAGAGACTTTGTGAAAATGTCTGTAACTTGATCTTCTGTAGGGAAAAAGAGAACTTCAATAACTTGATCATGAATGAGATTTATGATGAAGTGCATGTGTAGCTCGATGTGTTTTCTACGTTGATGTTGAACTGGGTCTTTGGTGAGCTTGATGGAACTCTTATTTTCGCATCAAAGGCTGGTCGGATGCTGCTGCTGGAATCCAAACTCTGAAAGGATCTATCGAAGCCACAAGGCTTCTTGACTTGCATTTACCGCTGCTCGGTACTCTGCTTCTGCTGAAGAAAGTGCAATAGCCTGTTATTTCTTACAGGCCCAAGTGACAGGTCCTGAACCAAGGCTGAAAAAATAACCTATAGTAGACTTTTGATCATTAGGGTCACCAACCCAATCTGAATCAGTGAAACCAACCAATAAAGGAGTCCCCCCTGAACTGTAATGTATCCCGAACTAAAATATACCAGAGACATAGCGAGGTATCCTTTTAGATACTTTCCAATGGCTTTCATGGGGTGTTTGCATATACCGGTCAACAAGACCAAAAACAAAGGAAAGATCAGGACAAGTATGAGTCAAGTATAAGAGGATACCAACTAACTGATGGTACAGGGTGGCATCAACTTTAGGAGAAGTACAGGTGGCAGTAAGCTTGAATCCAAATTGGAAAGGAGTAGGGGTTGGTTTACAATCGTCCATGTGAAAGTGATGAAGAAGGTCATAAGCAGACTTAGACTGGGAAAGAAAAATTCCTGCATTGGTTTGAAAAACTTGGAGGCCAGGGAAATAATGCAAAAATCCTAAGTATGTCATTTCAAATTTCTTCTTAAGGCTGGTTTTCACATGGTTTAAAAGTTTTGAGTCACTACCAGTAAGGATAAGTTCATCAACATAAATGACAAGGATTATGAGATGGCTTCCTACTTTCTTGGTATAGACATTAGGGTGAGAATGGAATCTAGAGAATCTAGTGGCAATAAGAAAGCTGTCCATTTTGGCATACCAAGCTCGGGGAGATTGCTTGAGACCATAAAGAGATTTATTAAGGTGACAAACAAGGATAGAGTCATTCTGGACATAGCCAGAAGGTTGGTCCATGTAGATTTATTATTGTAAATCTCCTTGCAAGAAGGCGGATTTAACATCAATCTGATGGACCTCCCATTTATGTGAGGCAACAACGACAAGAACAAGTAGGATGGAATTCATTTTGGCTATAGGGGAAAATGTTTCATTATAGTCAATTCCTTCAACTTGGGAGAATATTTTGGAAACTAACCGAGCCTTGTGTCTTTCAACACTTCCATATGATGCATACTTAGTTCTATAGACCCATTTAAATCTAACAAGTTTTACTCCTTTTGGATGAGGTACAAGATCCCAAATATCGTTTTCCATTAAAGAATGGTACTCTTCATTCATTGCTGTATCCCAATCTGGATGACCTGAATATTTTGCAAATGTCTATGGATCATGAGTTTATGAAACTTGAGCCAAAAAAGAAGAGGCTCGCTGGAACTGTGCAACATTGATATGAAGGATCACCGATAAGATCATCAACTGCTTCTTGTGTTGAACAGATTCCTCTAGGAAGCGGTGGAGCTGACGCTGGTTCAAGTTCAAAGGACTCATCTGGAGGAAGGTGAGCAGGCAGAGGTATATTTTCATCCTCAATGTCATCATCTGAAGAAGAAACCAAAAAAAAGAAGGCACACACGTCTAAGATGACTCATAGGTCGAAGAAGGTACAACCGTCGAATTAGGATCGCAGGTCAAAGAAGGCACACACTCCGAATTAGGCTCGCAGGCCAAGATATTTTCATCAAATTTAACATCTCTTCTAATAATAATTTCATTACAATGTGTTTGAAGAAGTCTATAACCTTTGACATCTTCAGAATAACCAATAAATATACACTTCTCACTTTTAGGCTGCAATGCTTTCCTTTTCTCATCAGGAATGTGAGCCCATGCTATACTGCCAAATACACAGAAGTGACTTACACCTAGTTTAATTTTAGTCCAAGCTTCTTCCGGTGTTATATTTTTAAGAGTCTTTGTGGGAGTGAGATTTACTATGTAATTTTCATAGTTGATGGCTTCCGCCCAATACTTTAGACTTAATCCTTTAGATTGGATCATACAATTAGCCATTTATTTTAATGTGCGATTCTTTCTCTCAACAACACCATTTGTTTGTGGTGTATATGGAACAATGTGTTGCATTTGGATTCCCTGTGTAGTGCAGTAACTTGTAAAATTATWTTTCACATATTCGCCTCCATTATCTTTTCTTAACCTTTGAATTTGATGTCCATATTGCTTTTCTACAAGGGCCTTGTAGGCCAAAAACTTGTCAAAAACTTCGCTCTTAAGTTTTAATAAGTAAACCCAAGTACGTCTGTAAAAGTCATCAATGAATGTTAAGAAATACTTGCACCTAGAAAAAGAAGGAGAATAAAGTGGACCACACAAATCACTTTGAACAAGTTGCAAAGAACCCGAGGCATGCCAAGAGGCACGCTTGTCAAAACTGTCCCGATGATGTTTTCCGAGAACACAACTGGCACAAACACCATCTCTGCATGAAACAAGAGGAAGACCTATCACCATCTGTTGATTACATAGTTGCTGCAATGAGCGATAGTTGAGATGACCAAACCACTCATGCCAAAGTTTGCTCAAGTCATCGCTATGAGCAACAAAAACTCATGAAAAAGATGATGACCCAAAGTTGTCAAACTTGTACAACCTAGTAATATCATCAACAATTCCAGTTGCAAGAACATGCTTAGGATATTTTAGATCCTTGATTACAACTTGATGAGGTGAAAACTCTACGGTTTTACCTTCACCTGAATGAGTGATTTGATATACTGATAGAAGGTTACAAGAAAGACTTGGAACACATAATACATCATTGAAATGACCATTTTCTACTCGAACTTTTCTAGATCCTTCAACACTAAGAGATCTATCATCACCAACAAATATTTTCTTGGTGTTACATTCATTTAGAGTAGAAAATATGTCTCTATCCTTAACCATATGATAAGATGCTCCAAAATCAATAAGCCACTCATCATAAGTAGAAGTATAATTTGTATTGAAGGAGAAACCAAAAGCTGAAAGTGCATGTCCATGAGAAGAAGGAGAAGTAGAATCAATGCTGATGTTGTGCTTCTTCATTGCTGCTTCTAAAGTTGCCATCTTCTTGAAACATTTGGACTCATCATGACCATCTTTATCACAAAAGTTGCAATGTCTGTCAGTCTTATTATTTTTATTTTTCTCCTTTGTCTCCATTAGGAGCGGACTCTGTTTGAGTGGGTTTGGGACCCTTATATTGCTTATTGTTGTGGCGAGGATGTTTCTTCTTGGGATTCTTGGGTTTATCTTTCTGATGGACAACTAAGGCTTTGTTGGAGTTACATGCAGTGCTGATCACTCCAAGTTGTACTAGCTTATCTTGCTCTCTAATCAAAGCATCACAAAAGTTCTCAAGACTGGGTTTTTGATAAGATGCCCCTAGAGTCTCTTGCATGGCATAAAAGGTAGATACAAACACATAATGTGCACTACCTAGCTTAGAAAGAATAAGATAGATGCAACGATCTTCGTCTATATTTATCTTACATTCTTCACATAAAGTTATGAGTGTTTTAAAATTAGATAGATAGTCTTCAATGCAAGAAAAATCACTCAGACTTAAAGTTAGTACTTGATTTTCTAATTGTTGTGCTCGAATAATATTGTGTTTACCAAACACAGATTTAATCTTTTCCCAAGATTCTTTGGGTTTATCAATTGATTGAAGGTGGAACCTTAAATCAGGAAAGATGGACATTCCGATTAATCCACGTGCTTCGTCATTTCTATTATCCCATTTGGTTTTCTTATCAGCATCAATGGGTGATGTTTCCTTTCCCAAGGTAATCCGGTACAAGCCTTTACTTCTTAATAAATCCTCCATATGAGATTTCCATTGGAAGTAGTTGGTGCTGGTAAGTAAGAGATTACTTGTAGAAAACATACTAAATATGAAGATAATATGGATTTAAAAACTGAAATTGATGATCTGAATGGAAAGATTTCGAAAAGTTATGTGGTTTAAAAAAAAACGGCACTTAAAACAGACTTCAGATGTGAGAGTTATGCCCTTTTTAAAAAATGCATAAACGGTAACCAAAGGACCACGTGGTGGTGTAAGTTGCTTTATGAAGTGACCCACTTTTATAAAGAGAAGTGGATATCACTTTTACATTGAAGTTACTTCATGAAAAATAAATAACTCTAAAATAAAATATTAAAGCTACCTATAGTGATTCACTTTTATACTTGAAGTGAAATACACTTTACAATTTTAACATGAACTTTTTCAAAAAAAGTAACAAAAGAAAGACTTGAACTCAATACCTCTTACTTAATAAAACAACTTTTAACCAAATGTTCTAGCAAACCATATTGTATTATTTTACAAGAGGGTTATTGTTTTTGAAGACGGCCTTGGAGAGCGTGCTAAAAAAAGCTCTTTTCACACAAGAAAAAAAAATTCGCTTCTCGATGACAACAAGGGTTAGATTTCGGTTAGCTTACCCGGAAGTCTGATTTTTCGAGATCGTACAGGGCGCGGGGAAAAGAGCATACACATATCTAAAAGAGTAGCAACCTGGAAACAAATAATATCAAACCAAAATAAATCCAAAACAATACTTTGCAAAAATTAAAAAAATGCGTATTCAGGGTTTATACCTCTGGATCTGACTGTAATGGCCGTATCTTGGGAAAACGAAAACCTTTTCAAGTGAAATGAAAAAGTATTCCTGACTGAAATGAGTGCCCCGGACGCAATGTAACAATCCTCTTGGCCCACAAATGTACGAAAATGACAACAAATGGAGATGAGACAACTCGGCTTCACGATCGCGATCTACAACAGGAGCGGGTCTTCAAACATGATTTGATACCATGCTCGACAATACAGGTATTCCATCAGAGGAAAAACACCTTCAATAACCACTCACATAACCAGATCAAAGATCAACACACCGATGTTTTCACGTGGTAAAACCCCTATGGGGAAACATCCACGACCCCAACCAACGTGGCCACTTGGAGCAGTTTATTAATGCAAAAAAAAGATTACAGAGAGATTTTACAAGAGAGTTTCTCACAATCGATAATCACAAATTGACTCTCCATGCTCTTTAAATAGATATCATGGACCAATAAGGTGTTAATGTTGGAAGATTGGTTGTTGTCATTGATGTCAACCCTAGTCATGGGTTTTGGACTGCAAGATTGATGAAGGTATTTGGACATGAAGGACAATGCACATGCAGATACAACACCCATGGATGGATAGTATAAATCATGTTGTTTCCGATGGTATGTGGCACATCACGTGGATCCTCATGGTTGAGGAGAAATGAATTTTTTAAGATGACAAAGTGAATTGAAGAAGGAAGTACATGTAGGCCTTGAAGACAATTAAAGAAAATAATTACAAAATAAGAAAGTGTCAGGTCGGCCCTAATGTTAAAAGGAAGTGACATAAATGGTATAAATACATATAATTATATATTCATTTGATACACAAGTCTAATTTAAGAGGAAATTAGAAGTAAAGAAGGCCAGATTTCAAGGGAGGATGAAGTCTTTTGGTGATGTGTTCTAAGGTATGTTATTTTTAGGCCATCTTACCATTTTCACTATAACTTTTTTTCTAGAACGATTCAGAAGGTGAAATTGATATGGTATTGAGAAGACATATCAAACTACTTGTGGTAAAATATTATTCTCTTTATTTTCTATAATTATGGAGATACACTCTGTTGAAGATAGGGTTTTTGACCAGTCCCGAAGCTAGTCAATAAACAAGTGTTCTAGGTAACATAGTCATAACTTATTCATAGAGAATCCAAATGAAGTGAGACAAATTTCATTGGAAATAGTACAAACTGTAGTTTCTTGTGTACGAGTTTCAGAATCTGATGTTAAATATTGAGCGTGGGGCATTCTGTACAAGTTCGGTTTCCTGAATAAACCAGAATTGAACAAGGGCTACCATTCTCTCTATAACTTCTTTTTGGGGAGGATTCAAGGAGTGAAACTTGGATAAGTTTAAGAGAATACATTGAGTAATATTATATACAGGATCAGAGTATTCCAAGAATTCAAGAATTGTAGAAATTGAAGAATTATCAGGAAGCATTATCAGGTTCTATGTGATGGTTGGTTGATGGTGATGATTTAATGTAAAGTTTTATTATCTTTCATATATTCTTGGGTGGAAGGAAGGGGCAAGGATGGAGAGTTCAAATATCTTTTGATATTGGAGGATTGTATCTTCCTCTTGGAGGTTTATCCCTTCCTTTACATTTGGAAGCTGCAACTACCTTTGAAAGTCATTACTTCCCTTGGACAATAACTATTCATTATTTCTCATATATTGTGCATGGTGTATTGGTGTAACTCTTATACTATTGTTCATTGTTCATTGCTCATTGGATATAATTGAATGGTTTAAGTATAAGTTGACAAAGATTTTAAATTGTACTTGATACTGATTCACCTCCCCTCTCAGTATCAATAGTTAATCCACAGATCAATGGTCGTTAATATCGAGGAGAGTATGAACCGTCGGATCACTCTATGTCGGGAACATATCGTGACTGTCAGATTTCCTAACTACAAATGCATACTAATGCATACTAAAGAAACACACTTTTACCTAATGATACATTAGACCAATTAGATCTTAACTAACTCCTAAGTGTCTAAATATCGTAACATGAATCCCCATCGGGGAATGCTGTCCCCCAAACCCCCGCCAGGGGCCCGCTTGCCCCCGAACCCCCTGGACCCTGCAGGGGGTGAAAGATCCCCTTGTAAATCCCCTGTGTGGAGGGGTGTATAGTCTTCCGGGGTGTAAAGTCTTCATGGGGTATAAACACAGCTGAAAAAAAAAACCTCTGAATCAGGAAGATAATCAGGCTCCACAACCAACAATATATATATGTTGACTTGATGTTTGATTGCAGGTATCATTAGTTCCTTGATCTCCAAGCTCCTTCCTTATGCCACTTATCACCATGAATTTTTGTAATGTATTTTAGCCACAAGTTCCTCTTTCAACCTCACACATTAGGGGGCATCTGTTATACTTGTATTTTCCACTATAGGTTATGAAACCATGTTATTAGATGTTATGAGGCTAGAATTACATAATTGAGTAAAATTCACATAATTATTTCACAAGGAAATAATTATTTTGTCACAATTTCATATAATTATGAAATAAGAATTATTTCATAATTGAGGAAAAGCTCATAATTGAATTTGTTTTTCATAGTGAGATGGAAAAAGTTCATAATTGAGCCTGAAACTTGAGAAAAAGTTCATAATAGGTTGGAAAAAGCTCATAATTAAGCATGAAACTTGCGCATGACTTGTAATTTATTAGTTCACATGTCATTAAGCCTATCTGTGATTTGTAATCGCTTAGTTCACATGCCATCAATCTATCCATGACTTGTAACCACCTAATTCACATGTCATGAATCTTGTCTCCAATCTCTTCGAAAATCCTATAAGAAGAGGGAAAATCAAGGAGGTGGGGGTGAGAGAGTATTGAGAGTGGTTATGCTGGCAAAATAGAGAGACAAGCTCAAGAGGCCAAGGATAAGCATCATGAACTTGGAACTAGGAGGAATGCATCAAGACTCAAGGTAAAGAAACATTGATGTTTTTGTCCATTTGATTTATAATATAGATCTATGTGTTTTCCCCTCTACAAATTTGTTACATTCAGTTATATGTGGTATATCTGATTTGTCCTTGAGTAGATCAGATTAGATCTGATTTGGTTTGTGATTTCCTAACACTAGAAAAAAGTGTGTAGATTGATGTTTGTTTGTCACTTGTGTGCAGGTAGAGGGTTAAAGGATATGAAGCTATATCTCTAGGACTACACCAACCAAGGACATGCAAAGACAACCTTCATTTGAAAATGTATGCCATTCTAATTCTCTTAGTGTAAAATGAACTATTATAATTATATTTAGAGAAACCCTGTAGATATCTATACCTGCTGTTTGTCTTAGATCAAGGGCAGATCTAGCTTATCCGTAAGTCGAATTTATCCATAACAATTAGGGAAATTTTGAGCTCTAAAATGGGTCTCCTAAGAAATATAATAAAATATTATGAGTTAGTCGTTTTACGGGGGAGGTATATTTACGACTCACTTTTTGCACTAAAATCCATGTAACTATGATTAAGTTAAATTGAAAAATTGTTTAAAAAAATGAATAAAAAAAATTCTATTAATGCGACTAAAAGAAAAATTACAACTATAAATAGAAGTGAGCTTTAAAAAAAAAAACATTGTACTTTCCTTAAACAACTAATACCTTTGTCACTAAATAACTTGAAATAAAATATAAATATAAATTCATGACTTTAATTATATAATATATTATTAATTAAAATCTAAACTACTTAAATCATATAATAATAGACAATCAACCTACTATATAAAAATAAAATACATAATATATTGTATAATAATATAAATGTAATATATTATATTATGTATTAGTTTTATATTACAAGTGAAGTTAATTTGGTTTATAATATAAGAAAGAAGTGATATAATATAACCTAACAATTATATAAGAGTGAGATGGTATAATATATTACGTAGCATTTATATTAGCTTACATTATATATATATATATATTTGGGAATGAAATCTCGGGAACCGTGAGGTGAGGTAAGTCGTTAGTTTGATTATGAACCTAACTTGGTGGGGATATCAAATGAGACCCAACAAACATAACAATAACAACAAGTGCTAACCATAAATTTAACCTAAAGCTCTCTCGCTTTAGAACTACAACACTCATCCACTTAAACTAATCCATTAATGTATACGCAATACATAATACAACACTAATATATAACACATGGAATTGAATTGAATTATATATTTAAAATTTCAAAAAATTAAAATGGGTTGGGTTCATATTTATGAGTAGACGTGGGTATTATATTATACATGTGATATATTACACATAAATAATATATTATATTATATCATGTGATATGCTATATATAATATAAGATATTATATAATGTGTAAATAATATAAGATATTATATAATGTGTAATATATCACATGTATAATATAAGACCCACGTCCCCACGTCCACTCATAAATATGAAGCCAACTCCCTTCAACCCCCTTGAACTTATTTTCTTTTATATAGTTTTAAAATTTTAAATACACAGTGGTTAATGTATAAATAATGTATGAATGGGCATAAGATATTATATAATGTGTAATATATCACATGTATAATATATGACCTACGTCCACTCATAAATATGAAGCCAACTCACTTCAACCCTTTTCAACGTATTTTATTTATTTATTATTATTTAATGTATGAATGTGCATTATATATATATATATTTAAAAGTAAAGTAATATATTTTATGGATATATTTATATTATATTCAAAATTAATTTAGAGTACTTTTTTTTTTTTATGAGTTTTCATTCACTATTTATAATGTGATAAATAAACATTTTTAACTCGATTAATGTCATCTCATCCTTAGGGGATGATGTCATTCTCTAAAATGTGATCAATTATTTTAAAATTAATTTTGATAGTACATTTTTTTTGTTTTGAGACCCATTTTAGACCTCAAAATTCCTCTAATATGATGATTTGAGTGTTCATGCAAACTATCACATGTAGCTTTGGAATTGACTAATTCATTTTGCTATAAATCAAATGATCTATGTATTTAGAGCTAGTGCTATTTGTGTTTGTGACGATTTTGGTTGAATACACTTCACACACAATATCAAGTTTTTAAGACATAGTCACATTTTTGACATATCCTTCCATGTTTTACGAAGGTAACCAAATAGCTATCAGCCTTAACAATTGGAAGGAATTCACAATGAATTAGGAGTATATTCAAAATGCTATTTTCAAATTATCAGAAGCGAAACAAAGCCCTGAGATCTGATGAAATCCTCTATTTGAATATTTATCTTATAAACTTGAAACTTGTCCCTGCCTCGATAGTTAGGGATGAACCTTCGTGACGAATTAATGTGACTATATAGCCATGTTTTCATTAAATATTTAGAAATACGGACGTAATGCTAACCATGAAGGAACTTCATTTTCATTAATTTTTTTTTTTAAATTGAAACAATGTTGTATGCTAACAAACATATCCTTCCAAATCAAGATTGAACTTATATATATATATATATATATATATATATTTTGGATTGTTTCTTTTTGAAATGTTGGAAATTAGGGATTTTATGGCTCCAAAGAGTGGTAAACAAATGAATACAAAACCTATAATAGAGCAATCACAATCAGAACCACAAATAGAGCTTGTCGGGCCAGTTTTTAGAAACACATTCCCTACCACAAGACTTTCTCTTTTTGTTGGTAGGGGTAATATTTGCAAAATATTCAGAGTGGAATATTATCTAGAATTTATATCGAAAAATGATCTGAATGACAAAGAAATTGATGGCCATGTATTCCCAAATATAAGAAAGTCTCATTTACATGGTGTGGTAGCTAGAAGAATAGTACTTCCTTGTTCTAAGGTCATTGGATGGATTATATACCACATTGATGTAGAAATAAATATTGTTTTTAATAATCAAGGAAGATGCATAACATTTTTTCAACCTTTAGAATTGGAAAAGTACTACAAGTTTTACAATCCAATCGTTTACATGACAACAATTTGGGTGGAGTATTTTCATGGAGATAAGGAAGATAAGAAATTAATGAATAAGTGGTGGGAAAAATGTAAAAGGCTTCAAGCTAGGAATGATGGTATTTACTCTACTATTGACTTAAGATTTATTTACATATATGTTGTTGCCATGGTAAGTAGAATTTATGAAGAGCCAGGTGCACTCATTTTAAAGAGGCATGGATCCCACTAATCTACATTGTGACTATGCAAGGGGCCATGAGAGCAATCCTATCTTATAATATAAAGCAAGAATTATCTAGAGCAAAGGGGAACAACCCCAACTCTTGTTTCACATTCTACATGGCAACATATATGTGCCAAAAATCCTTTTGTGGGTATGGGATGAGAATGGAGCATTTTAGATTTTTTGTGCATGTATATTTTCAGAACTTATGGGATACTCAATACAAGAGACAATATTGTTGATTAAGGTTGGTTGCCATTGATGTCAACCCTTGAAGAAAGACCCATAGCACAAAGTTTTGGGTAATGGACCCAATAGTGTTTGATGTAAACACGACTCATTATTGTTTTGTCATGGTTGATAAGAATTAAATATGGATGAACTCCAAAGTGGTCCCCTTATGGTGAAAGCCCTCACAGGAAGATGCTTTATGGAGTAAGAGAACCCATTATTAACTATGGAATAATGAGATGAAGGAAAGTGAATTTGTCAGGGAAAATATCCTAGATGGATAGTTCTTGTCATGTCATTTCCGGTGGTATGTGGAACGTCACATAATTCCTCACGGTTAGAGAGTTATGGCCATGAGAAGTTGGAGA
>SNQJ01S0029129.1:30719-68446 GCA_010110895.2 Picea sitchensis | reverse complement strand
ATTAAGACCCAGAAATATAATAAAGGTGGGTTTACCCACCCAGATTGAGAAGTTGGCCCTGCCAGTGAAGAGACACTTCACACGTGCCAGACTTGTATATATAGAGAGGCCAACACCTCACTTTGACACACAACACACTTTCTCATTTCTAAGAGGCAAGCTACAACTTTCCAGTTGGAGAGAGGGAGAAGAGTGGGGCATATTTTGGAGAGGACTAACTATATTGGTTTGAGTTATCTCTTGACATTGTATTGGAAATTTATGATAAGGAAGCTTTTGCTGGGTTTTCTTTCCCTAGAGGGTTTCCCAGGATAAATGTTGTGTCTCTTGTGAATGTGTACTTCTCAGTGATCTTGTTCTTATGTTGCTATTATCTATTGAAATGCAAAGAACTATAATAATGGCATAAACATTAACATATATACCCCTTCTTGAGAATCTATTCAAGTTGCATTTTCAACTCCTTTAGTTTTGGTGTACTCATCCTGTAAGGAGTCTTGGATACTGGAGCTACTCTAGGCATCATATTTATAGAGAAATCAATATCTCTTTTAGGGGGTAATCCTAGTATTTCTTTAAATACATCCTCAAATTCCTTTAGGAATGCATAATATTCAATATTTAAAACTTTATCCTTAGGTGTTTCTTCCATATGAGATGCAAATATTTGACACCCTTTCCTGTAACATTTCTTTAGCTGCATTGTTGAGATTTTCTTGACAGTTACTGCCTCGAGAATTCCTTGCACTTTCCATAGGTTCCCTTCCCAATCCCAGAAAGTAAATGATTTATTATAACCATCTAAGATAACATGCTATTGATCCAACCAATTCATACCAATTAGACATTCATAGGAACCTAAAGGTAAGATGTTCAAATATTTCTTGGTGCTCACTCCATTTATGCCACTAGGCACGACTTAACCATCTCAATAACTTTTCTTTTGGTTCCAGTAGCCAGTTGCACCAACCAAGATTTCCCATACTTGCTTTTTGGAAAATGAAATGTTTCCACCATCTTAGGATCTATAAAACTATGAATAGATCTCGAATCAATTAAAATTTCAATGGTTTGGATGTTGATCATACCTTCCACTTCAATCATGTGTGATTGAAACTCAGCTTGCTTGTTGTCTAGTGCTACATATATCCTCGGTACATTTATGCCCATGTCCTCCACTATTTCATCTTGTTGTACATTGTGAAAAACTCTCACTTTGTCACTTCTGTGAGGACAATATCTATAGATATGATCTCCTTTACAACCCCAACATTGAATAGGTGGATTCCTTGACTTTTTCCCACCTCTCTCAATCATTCTGGGCTCTCTAGAAGCTGGTTGTCCTAGAGGACTATTTCTGAAGAATGGTGGCTCATTCCCCTTCTTCCTATGTTCCATATTGAAATTATTCTTGTCTTCCTAAGATTTTTGTAAAATTGGCTTTCCTTTATGTTGATCATATAGGCATTTATCTCACCTTATGCTCTCTTCCAAAGTTTTTGGATCATCATATTGAATCTTGTCACTGATGAAATATGGAAACCCACTCAAATACCTCTAAATCTTAACAGTCACATCCTTGATGAAGGATACATACTTTAAAAGTTCTAAAAATGTTCTTTCATATTCATAAATGGTCATAATCCCAAGCTTGAGTTCAAATAACTCCTTCGTTTTCTTGTCATAACATCTCTTAGTCAATTATTTCTTTTCAAAATACTTCTTGAATTCCTTCCAAGTAACATTTTTCTCTTTAATGTGTTTCACCTGCATAAGTTGATCCCACCACATGGATGCCTTTCCCTTGAGCTGATATATATCAATTCTTCCTTCCTCACGTGAAGAATAATTATGCAATTGAAAATATTTTTCCATGCCTAACAACCATGTCTCCGCATATTGATCCTTCTTGTGCTCACCATCAAATGTAGGAGGTTTGATTTTGTTCATTTCTCCTCATAGTTCATCCACTCCATACCTCTTCTTATGCTTCCTGACAGGGGATGATCTTGAGATACTATGTTCTCTCCTATTGGAATTCCTTGGGGAGAGATGTTGATGTCTTATAGAACTCCTTGATCATTCTTTCTCATTAGGAGACCTATGACTTCTTGATTTGATTGAGCCATTCTCCTTATCTAATTTATTTTCAATTTTGTCCAGGCTCTGCATTAACTTCATGTTGAAGTCCTCCTACTGTTCCTTGGAATTCATAATCCTTTCCTTATCATCTTTATGACTTTGGACATCTTTCTGCAAATTTTTAATGGTATATACCATACTCATGTTTTCATCCTTTCCTTCTCCATGTCCATTGGAGTTTGTTCCTTCAATACCCATATGTACATCCATCCCTTTGATCTCATCTTCCTAGATATAAGCACCCTTTGTCTCTTCCATCTCTCTACACTTTGTGATGATTCTGGTTTTGATCTAGTTGTTGTCAACTCTGCAAAATGTGTAGCCAACATAACTTTGTCAGGCCAACTATATCTAAAAAATTTCATGAAAATATGAACCAATCTAGTTCAATAGTATATCAAACTTATTTATTCTTATTTTATGAGAAACTAACTATTCATCTCAATTTTTTGGGTGAATAGTTATATTCTACTATCCAAGATCTTTCCAATGACTACTCTTGTGCACAATTCTGAGTCTTGAGCAGAAAGTTATGGATATTTGAACAATTGTGCTTCATGGGAGGCAATCCCTGTAAGGTTCTTCTTCTTTCTCAGAGCCAAATTGGCTCTTGGATTCATTTTGGATCCTCCCTTCAGGACTATAGGCCTTATTTACATATTTAGGTGCAGGTTTGTACCAATTGGTACCACACAAACTTCTTTTTTTATCCCCTTTTTGTCCTTGAAAACAACAATTCGGCACTAGCCCTCTTTTATTTCGACTGAAGTTTCATATGACCAACGGATATGTCCAAGTGCTTAGCTAATATTTTATTATCCAGAGCTTCGGGACTTCGGGGTTCTAAAACTTCGGGCTTCGTAAGTTGTTCCTACTCCACACATCGTTCCCTCTGAGCACCTAACTAGAGAATTCCCAGAGAATCTCTCTGGAGCTTCATGCTTCGAAGGTTCTTGTATAAATATACTCACATTCGCTCGAACAAAAAATTTCCAAGTTCTCAGGTTTGAAATTTGGCGTTTCATTACTCCAACGCTCCCCTACTTTGAGCTTCGGAAGTTTGGACCACATAACACGCAAAGTGCCCCGAATGCAGAAGGAGCGAACTACTTTAGTGCTCCAAGGCTCCGTAGCTTTGGGCTTCAGAGGACATTGCAACAACATATGCAAATTCCCCCCAAATGCCAAACTGGAGAACTCCCGTAGTCTCATCGGCAATAATGCACTAGGAGGGTGCTACATGGCAGAAATAAGGAGCTGACAAGTAGCCCAATATGATGGGTGAGATGTGTCAAGTTATAATTGGAAGTAAGGGTATTAGAAAAGAATAAAAAAATATGACACATGGAAAGCATCAAGTGTGTCCATGTCACCCTAGGTGACATCAGCAGGCCACGACACACTGTTGCTTCGTGACTTTAGAACTCCTAGCTTCAGAGGTTTCTTCTACAACACCCTTCAAAAATTCTGAACGCTGAAATTCAAAATAGGTTCATGTCACTCTAGGTGACATCATCATGCCATGTCACTTCAGTGTTTTAGGACTTTGACACTTTGGGATTTGGAATATTTCACACCCACATACTTGATAAGTCTAGAATATCGAACTTCCAAATAGTTGTTCCCTGGAGTTTCAGGACTTCAGAAAAATTCTCATATGCACAATTTAAAACTATCAATCGTCGAGCTTCCAAAATTTTGATCAGATCCACGTCACTCCAGGTGACATCATATGTCACATCACTATGGAACTCTGAGACTTCAGAGAATCCCCCACCAGAGCACATCAAAACACTCGAACACTGAACTTTTGAATATGTGTTCCTTGCATCTTTGGGACTTTGGAGCTCTGAGAATTTGGAACTTCATGCTTTAGAGGATTTCACTGTTGAACACAACCCACAACCATATTTCCCCGAACATCAAATTGTCTAACCACTTGGGGGAATCCAATTGTCCATATTCTCCCAAATGATCTACGTTGTATACTCACTGTGGTACTTTGGATATTCAAGAATTTTTTCTCCTTTTTTCAAAGTATTAAATTTTTTTGAAGAAAAGAAGTATGAAGGACTAGAGGGTTTAACCATCATTATCCTTTCCCAGATCTAATGGATGTGAAGGATTCAGTTCATTCCCAAATAGATCCTATGACCACTACAATTTCCTGAACCACTACACCTCCTAATCTTTCCAACACAGTTAAGGTGTTCTCTTAGTGCCCTATTAGACCTCACAGACGTTCTGAAACTCAATTTTTGTCCATTTCGACAACAATTCACTCTGAAACGTTTTCTTCAATTTCCACTTACGTGGCCCATCCAGGCTTAGTGTTGAAAATCGAGGCTTCGATACCATATTGTTACATCTCTGGCCCTCCAAGGATGGGGCATGCCACATTCCTACTTCTCTTCACTCTGATACCATATTGTAAGATACCCAGGCTTAGACCTGCTAGGCTATGCCACAATTAAACTCTTACATAACTTAATATATTGTAACATACCTAGCCTACCCAGAGCTGGGTCATGCCACTAAAAAACTTACAATAATTTCATCTGTACAAATATATAACTTTTAAACAGACAAACACATTCTTCTAATACATAGATTCATGCATAAATAGCGGAAAGCCTATATATACAACATCCACAGGAAATACTTATAAATATAAAGAAATGTACAGATACACATCATGCAATTGAATTCATAATTGACACTTATATTTTTATAGAATACCACCAATTGCATGCACACCTTCCATGATCCTCCCAGCCTTATACCATGATGCTCATCACACTCAACAATGGGTCACCCCCGAGCTAGGACTAAACTCCACCCAAGTAAAGGAATTCCTAGGCTAGGTTGAGACAAATCATACAATAGGAAGGATCTCATTTCTAGGATCAAAATCAAACTAACATATTACAACCTCTCATTCCCCACATTCTTTTCTCACCCCAGGAAGTGTGCCCCTTCTCTACTCATCCATCCTTCAGATGCCCCACTTCGCTTCTAGGGATTCACCAAAAGTCTAGACATGAATTCTCAAAGAAGTATAGCTACATTTGGGCTCCCTCAGGAAATCACTTTCCCAACAAACTCTCTCTCTTGTAGATAGCTGCTCACAGGCCTGACAACCTGCCTCTTCAGTCCCACGAGTCTGACAACCTACCCCTTTAGTCCCATGGGCCTGACAACTTGCATCTTCAATATAACTCTTTAGTCAGCCAAATATAGGCTTGGGTGAAGGTGGAAATAGAAAATGGGTATGGCACATGTGATGGAAGCAATAACATCCTTCGGGTTTGGTTTAGGCGCTTCCCATAAAATCAAGCTACATATGCACTACTCATCCTAGGCCGAGTACAGGTTACTGTTGGTAACAGGAAATATATGAGGTATCTCAGAGTGCGTGTAGGTTCTAGAGGTGCATGGATGATGGAGAGGTCGACTCATGGAGGGAATGGATACTCCATGAATGGTTGAGTGAGTGAATATGTTGGTGAATGGGGAAGGAGACCAAAACAAACTAATTTCCCCCACATATATTTTCATGCACACTTGATGACACATGGCTCTCCTAGAGCTCATTTCTCTCCACTTGTGATTCATTCACCCTCCCATAAGAACTTAGGATAAAATAATTATCCACACCATAGTATTAAGGAATAATATTATAATATTCCCTTGGAGATAATCCCTCTAGCTTAGCCCCTTTTCTAGGATGTTAGCCCTCCCTTTCCCTTCCTAGTGGAGTTTAGTCCCCCATACTCTTTTATCATGGTTGGTATACATGGAAAAATGTATTATATTAATCATATGAGCATTTAGATATACAAAAATAGGCTCACTGGCCTTTAGCATCTAGGCTCTCCAACCTAATTCAATAGATAAGCCTCCTAGCTTATAATCACTTGTCTCACAAACCTATAAAACATTTTTACAATTCAACTGGGGATTGTTCTTGGGGTATTATAGGTGGCTTGTTGTATGAAAGTTCTCTACAACACATCTTAAGGATGGGAGGAAAGGTGTCCTCTCTCGGTTAGATGGATATAAAAAATTCCATGAGCGTATAAGTATTTAACTTGACTTTATTCAATGTGTATTGATGATGTAAACATGTGATTTCATGATTTAAAGGGTAAACCTAAATTTATGTAATTAATAAATTGGATTCTTGAGTAAAGTGGAACATGTTTGTCTATTTTCATTGTTTACCTATAGCTCATGAAAATAATCCAAGTATGGTAGCATGTATTCCAGATGTTCTTCCAACTTAGGAGTAAATCTTCCAGGACATGGAAACAATCTTCATTCAAGACTACCATAGAAAGTGGTCTGGTGCATGGGGAAGTTCTCTATGTAGTTCATAAATCCTTAACCCCTTGAATATTCCACCATCTTGAATATAAATCTTGTTGGATACACAAATTTCATCCCAGGAAAGAAGGAGAACCTTAGTTGGTCTCAGGGTACTGGATGAGCATGTGGAGATCTAGAAATCCCTTGAAGAATTATTGAAATTAGCTATGTCTTGATTTTGAACCTTTAACTAGTATAATACCTTGTGTTTGGTTAAGGGAAATAACAATCATCAATTCGGTGTCGTGAATAAATATTATCCATATGCCAAAGGGTGAATTTTTTGGAAGCTCCAAGTCAAAAATTGGATATAGAAGGGGATATGACAACGATGAATTCCCAGAGCCATCGAGAACCATAAATTTGTTGTGATGGAAGTTTTGGACTATAATCTAGGAGGTTGAGGTGTTGAAGAGTCCAAGAACAGAGTGAGAAGATATGATGATGATGAATACTTGGGAAGTGACAAGGAGCATTTATTGATATATAGGCAAGATTGAATATCAACCATAGAAAGTCATGATTTTTTATTAAACAAGGAAAAATTAAAGGTGACTTCATGTTGACAATGGTGCGAGCATGGAAACCAACATTCCTCGTGGTATGACACATGTCGACAACTGAATAGTCGATGAGAAGGGAGTGGTCCCAGTGTGAGTGGAAGTCCTTGGGTATTCGATTAAGACCTCAAATGTTAGATATACCTGCAATTAGATCCCATTTGTTCATCATAATATGGTAGATAGAGGTCCAAAGTGAGGCCAGGAAATTAACCCGATGAAAAAAATAGCCCAAGGTTATATCACAACAACTAGTCTAGGGAAAGATGAGATGAAATATTAGCCATGGATATGTGTAAGTCCCAATTGTTCACCTTAGAATAGGCTAATATAGTGTACGTATTAATTGTGAAAGTCACATGCACTTACATGATCAGAGTTGTGATCTAACGAAGATCAAAATCTGTCAGATCTACAATTGAACCTGCTAGAGAGTTCGTCATCAAAACTTGTTGTTGGGGTGACTAATAACTCTTATGGAGTAAAACCCTAATGATGATGAAGATCGGTCCAAATGATCAGAGTCATTAATCTAGAAATCCCAATGGGATAGGTGGAAGGTACCACATCATAAATTACATCAGTTCCATGTTGAATGGTAGGAGTGGCAAGGTTTCATGTGGATGCCACATGGTAGTGAGGTGGACGAGAAAGCTAAAATCCTGAAAACTTTGGAAGACTAATTTTTTTTATTTAGAGATCGGTTTTGAGCATGGTTATAGTCCTTAGAAATATCTTGGTGAGCATAATCAATCTATGAGACTTAGAGAAATATTTGAACTGAGTTGAGAAGGAGGAAATTTAGATTCCCCACCAGCCTAAGTAAGATTTAGGGGGTTAGGTGTGTTGCAAATAATTTATATTCTTGGATGATAAAGGGGACTTAAAGACAATTCAAGGTATTCCAAGGTCTATAACCATTAGAGAAATTTCAACCTTTTAGTTGAGTAAAATATTCAGGAAAGGTTTCCAAATATTTGCAGTGCATCTGGAAGAGGAAAATAAGGGTAAAGTTCCAAATATTGAAGACTATGAAATCCTAAAATAATTTGATAATGTATTTAAATATATAATGGGGTTGTCACTGAAGAAAGATATTGATTTTTCTATTAATTTCATGCCTCGATTTTCCCCTGTATCCAAGAATCCTTATCGGATGAGCATGCTAGAGATGAAGGAATTACAAATGCAGCTTGAGGAGATTTTGAAAAGGGGGTATATATTCCCAAGTGTATCACCTTGGGGTGCCCTAGTATTATTTATTAAGAAGAGATATGGTACCTTGAGGTTATGCATTGATTTCAGGTAGTTGAATAAGGTGATTGTGAAGAACAAGTATCATTTTCCAAGGATAGATAATATTTTTGATTAGTTTAAATATGCAAAGATATTCTTGAAGATCGACTTCAAGTTAGGCTATCATCAGGTGAGAATCAATAGAGAATATATTAACAAGACTACTTTCAGGATGAGGTATGGCCATTATGAGTTTACAGTGGTGCCATTTGGGTTGTCAAATTCACCAACTTCCTTTATGTGCTTAATGAATGGTATTTTAAAAAATTACTTGGATAAGTTTGTCATTGTCTTTGTATTTTTCTTTGTCTTTGTCATTGTCAGTACATATTTTTGTACTTCTAGGGCCGTTTTGGGGCCCTAAATAGTGGTTTTTTGGCATAATGTGTATTTCTAGAAAATACCTTTCCAATGGGCTATCACGTGCCTAAAACGGAGGTCGTACACAAAAGTTACGACCCTGGGAATTTGAGGTACCAACTTACCCATCGAGGCCCACATAACTTTTGGTGTTTCATCTCCTAGAGTTAGGTTTTTGGATGTATAGAGTTTTGGAATTAATGAGTAATGTTAAAAAGGCCTTGGGAGACTCATTGTAATCATTCTTCTCAAAAAGGTGTGCATAGCAGCCACATCTCTTCTCAGAGATAGCTACCACCATTCGAGAAAGTTGTTTTTAGTTCTGTAGTTTTACAGTTTCAACCTATTTGATTTATTCAATAGAAGATATTGTTCAATGAATATATTTTTTTATTCTCTATATCTTTGTGTTATTGTATTCATTTTGTTATTCCTTTCATTCCACTCATAAATCTAGATCAATGGTATCAGAGCAGTCTTCTCTTCATTTATTTTTCTTCATGCATGTCCCTGACAAGATTTGGGTAAAATAAGTTGTGACTCCGATCCTTTTCAAGATCGGCCATGCAGAGCCCGACAAAAACCCATGGGGGACAAGAATAAATATGATGGAGCAAGAGATCCTTTTAAAAATTTTCTTGAGGAAGCCCTTACGCAACAAAGGAATGAAATGATGGACAACTTTGCACAGATCCTTTCATGGCTGCCCAGAAAAGGAACATCTTCATCAAGAGGCCATGCAACCCCCTTCAAGGTACAAGTAAATTTTGATATTCCATTATTTGAAGGACTGATAGATGCAGGTTCTATAGATAAATTGTTGAATCTACTCAAAGCGTATTTTTCAATCCACAATTTTTTTGACAGGGAAAATATTACTTTTCCACTCCTCAAGGCTAGCCCCCATGTTAAGGACTGGTGGGATACATACTCTGAGAAAATGGCCATAGAGGAATATGAAATATTTTTGGTCACCCCCACATGGGATTCCTTCCGAGATGCCATTAGATAACAATATTACCCTATTGGTAGCTACAAGGACCAGTACACAAGATGGACCATGCTGCATCAGGAAAGGGACCATAAAGTACCAGATTTCACCAATATTTTCCATATGTTGCACACCAAATTGGGTATCAAAGACTCTGAAAAAAATATGGTGCTCAAATACCACGGCTATATACATAGGTACATTCAAATAGAAATGGAGTTTATGGACATTGCATATTTTGGTGCGGCTTATAGATATGTTTTCAAGATCAAAAAAACATTTAAGTAGAGGAGGTTAGAGTTTGTATCTACAAACGCCTCACAGTCGAAGCAGGGAAAAGGTGGCTCTAGCCCACAAAACAAGGGATAGAGAAAATATGGCCACTCTCAATATAACCAGTCCAAGCCACAACCCAAGAAGGTTAATGAGAAGTCAAAGAAGGACACTGGAAAATGGTGTGAATACCATAAAATCCCTTGGCACAACACCGAAGAATGTCTCTCCAAGAAGTCATTGTTGTTCGAGCTGAAAGCTTCTGAGTCAAAGGTATATTCTGACTCTGAATAAAATCCAGAAATTGGGAAGTGGATCATCGATGTTGAACCGAGTGCCACTATCACTACCACCAAAGTCCAACCAAGCGATCCAAAAGAACCAAAGGAAGGGGAATGTCTCTTTCACTCACAGATGTGGGAAAATGGGACTCCACTACATTTCATTGTTGATAGAGGTAGTCATAAGAACTTGATTTCAGTAGAGGTCATTAAGCGGATGGACTTGTCAATAACACTGCTATAAGAAAAATATCTCTATGGAAAGGGGTAAACCACAAAAGACGGAAATGACTGTAGAAATCAACTCTAATCCCAGGTATGCTATATAAACAAATATGATAATAAGACAAGATAAAGAGCCTACCTCGTCTAGAAGTTTGATGTAGTCCACCTTTGAGCACTCAACTCAAAGCAATACACCTGAAACTTGTCCTCAACAACAAAGAAATGCAAGCATATGGTGATAATATATAAATTTATCACATTCAATAGCATAATCCGTCAATATTCATAACAAATATTCCCATGGAATAACAATTCAAATATTTGCAAGACATTAATTAGATGAGAAAATAGTATTTCTATTAAAATGTAGTCAACAGAAGTGAATGAATTACAAACTTCTGTGTCAAAATGGTTCGGAACCGAGAAATAAGTCTCTTCTAGCTAGGCCTCCACCACTTCAATCCTCCACCAATGACAAGATCATATAAGAGAGACATTGAGGTTCTCAATCAAGTAGGGAAGAGCTTGGGGGTTGAACAATGTGTTCAGACTTAAAAGGATAAAGGGGTGCATACTCAATATGAAGTGAATAATTTCTCCAGATTACCTTTTCTCTCAAAGTTGAATTCTTATCCTCTTTTCCATAGCTCAGATATGGCCCATTTATAGTATTCAAGTGGAACTGAAGAGATCATTCTGAACATTTATAGTATATGGAAGGTCAAGGATCATGGATTACGTGACATGACATGGAAACCTGACATTATTTTTAATTTTGGGCACAAAAAAAGATGTACATGGGTTGTAGTGGTGCAACCTACGTATACGCATGTTGTATAATAGTTAGGGCACGTATATGTGGAAAAATATTTTTTTTATCTTTGGGATTTGCAAAGAGAGACTTCAAGTATGCATAGGGAAATGGAAAAAATCCTTCTGAGAAAATTTGCATAAGGTGAGGAAAATCTTGCTATAAAAACCACCGCACCCACAACCATATACCATCGGCTGGCTTCGTCAAGGAAGATATCTTTGTATCAACGAATAGTTTCTTCTTCCCTACAACATCAATCCCTTCAAAGATGAGGTATTATGTGATATTGCTCCCCTTGAAGTTTGTGATGTTCTTTTAGGCAAACCATATTTGTGGAATTGACATGCTATGTATGAGTCTAGATCCTCCAATGTTATTATTACTTTCGGTAGACAATTGTACATGATACCAGAGGTAGTGTCGGCTACCCCTATTCCTTTAATCTCTTCTAATCAATGCAGTAAGTTCATTTCATAGACTGAGAAGTTCATCTTCTTTATGATCCGTGATCGTAGTAAGCAGAAGGTCATCTCCACATCCATGACCTCTACACAAAGCCTCCCTTTGCAACAAAAGAAAGTGCATGGGATCGTGGAAGAGTACAAAGAAATCTTCTCCTCACCCACTAGGGTATTGATGCACTGCCAAGTCAAGCATCAAATTGATCTACCCCCTGATGCACAACTACCTAATGGACCAATATATTATCACTCGTTCATAGAAAATGATGAAATCAAGCACCATATCAAAGAGATGCTTCAAAAGGGGCACATTTGACCCTCCTCCCCTTGTGGAAGCACGATTGTGCTGGTGCAGAAGAAATATGAGACCTGGCGTATTTGCATTGATTATAGAGAATTAAACAAAATCATAATATTGAACTAGTGCCCAATTCGTCGAATTAATGACATTCTTGACCAAATCAAGGTGGAAAATTTCTTCCGCAATATTGACCTAAAGTTTAGATACCACCAGGTTCCCATCGAACCAAATGATGTATGGAAGGCAACTTTCAAATCTAAATAAGGTATCTTCAAATGGTTGGTCATGCCCTTTGGCTTAAAAAATGAACCAACAAATTTCATGAGATTGATGGATGATGTATTAATACCCTTCACCAAATATTTTTTGGTGGAATATCTGGATGACATCCTCATCTTCAGCAGAACTTGGGAGGATCACATGCAACATATTCAATAGTTTTTGGGCACTATGCGGCAGAACAAGCTATATGCAAGCTTGGAAAATGATCCTTTGGAATGAACATGGTCCAATACTTAGGCTACATTGTTGATGAGCATGGGGTACATGTGGATCCAGCTAAGATCCAATCCATTCGTGACTGTCCAACCCTGACCACACTAACCGAGCTTCAGATATTCTTGGGACATTCTAACTTTTACTGAAGGTTCATGTTGGGATTCTCCCATATTGCATGGGCCCTCAACCAAGTAACCAAGGGTGGTGGAAAGAAAAAGTTTGCATGGGGGTAGGCACATAAAAAAGTAGTTGATGATATGAAGCATCTTGTTGGCCCTTGACCAAGTTTTGAGGATTCTTGGTCATGTTTGACCTATTTTTGGGACTTCGACAGGCTGTCGAAGGCAGATCACAAGACAAAGTGGAGATTGCGAGATCTCAACCCCTTTTTAGGGCCTTTTTTGGATTTGGGATTATGTAATGGGTATGGGAATGTCGACCCATGGGTTTACCCATGCTTAGGCCTATTTTTTAATGTATAAATAGAAGGCTAGGCGATGTAGGAGAGAAGTAGTATGAAAGTTCGATCTATGTGATCGAAAGTGCTAAGCACTGAGTGGAGATTTCTTTTGTGCATAATGTGTGAGGCTTGTAGAGCTAAGTGCAAGAGAGTGTAATAGATTGAGAAGAGTCTTAGTTCTATAACCTAGCCCGAGGAAGGAGGATCTAGTGAGGTGTGCATATCTCCTGTCTTCTGCGGAGTAGGGTTTTTGCGGCTTTGTGCATGTAACTAATTGAAGAAGCTAATAAAGAAGACAAAGAGTTGGTGGATGTAGCCCCAGGGTGGAGGTGAACCATGTACATGCTATGTTTCTCTTCTTTGCGCGATGTATTGATGTGTTTATATGTTAACTTGCTTAGTGCTTTGATATAGATGAATGGTAGATAGATATGTTAATGCTATGTGCTTAATAGTATGGATGAATACTAGATCTGGCCTATGTAGATGTTCTTAGTGATTGAATATAATAGATCTGGTTAAGTAATGCAATGCTCTGTAATTAGGGTTTAGCTGCACTATAAACTAACACTGGACGTTGATGAACTATAAATGCTAAGTTCCCTCTTAAGGTGTTACAGTCACATATCTGTGTCCCAGCTACGGTTGTAGACACTGGAGTCCTGCAACCACCCCTACCTCTACCTCGGGTGAGGCTTGATCTTCTTTGCAGGTGTTTTCGGAAGGGATGGTAGTTAGGATTTTGTTGGTGCACTCTTGAGCATTGAACCCTGGGTCTACCCCAGTCCCAACAAATGGTTTCGTTGCTGGGACTGAAACTTTGATTGTTGGGAGCTAAGGAAAGAGAAGCTTTGTGAGAAGATCTGATTTAAAACTGTGGAAGCTCTATGCATAGATATGTTTCCCTAGTCTGCAATATTCTACTTGATCTGTGAAGCTCTATGCCATGAAGAAGGGTCATATTGGAAGAAAAGAGGTAAGATTTGCAAGCACTGTGCTCTCATAAAGGTAAGAATAGTGAAAAGTTTTAGATCTGAAAGCTTTGTGCTTTGTTGAAGTTAAGATTAGTGGAAATTTTTATTTCTAAAGTATGGATCTAGGTATGTTTTGTCCTAGCTTGAAAACTATGGAAATGATAGATGAAAGAATATTTGATATGAGTAGATCCAATAGAATAGTGAAAGATATGTTATACCTACGCATAGAAAGAATGCTCAGACTAACAAATGGATGCAGGACCCTAGAAATAATTTTTTGTAGGTTAACTACCATGATCCTAGTGTGCATTACAGGAAAGGATGGGGATCGTTTCAGAGAAAGAGAGGATTAACTCTTTGTTATAGTTGCAGAAGATTGGGACATCTTGCTAAGGAATGCCCTGGTAAAAGACATGGTTGTGTTTGTTGTAAAGCTATGAATCATGAAGTTTTAGATTGCCCTAGAATGATTGCTAAGCTTGAAAAAATGAATATGAGACAAGAAGACCATGAGAAATGTCAAGCAACTAAGACCATGGAAGAATCTTAGAAAGAATCAGAGACTGTATTGTTATAGATGAAAGAAACCCAAAATGATCATGAGTGCATAGAAGCAAGAATAAGAAAACGAGATATTCAAAGAAAACGAGTGCATAGAAAACTATATTGTTATAGATTAATTTATTAGAGATATTCAAAGAAAACGAGTGCATAGAAGCAAGAATAAGAGACTTCGGCATTGACTGTGTTCTGGATGAATAACCACAGGTAAATATTATGACAGAAATAGCTTGGGAAACTCTAGGAAAGCCTGCTATGATTCCTTCATTGGGAGGAATATGATTATTCAAAGGAAACCTGATAAACCTATGTGGAACGCTCACCCATATATCTATGAATGCCAATGTAACTTCGACAAAGGAATAATTTGAAGTAGTTAAATTTATTGAGAACAACGATCCATTTTCTATGTTACTAGGGAAACCTTGGATTGAAAGAGGTCATGCCAGAAGGAAAGTAGAAGAAATCTTAGAGAATAAGAAGCAAGAGTTAAAAGATTTCATGACTAGGAGGATCACACACTTGATTGAATAACAGGAGAACATATCGAAGCTACTTAAAACCAGAGACTTGGATGTCGATGTAGGAAGAACACTAGAAGACCCACAGAAGACTAAAGTACCTATTCCAGATACATATGAAGTATTACCCCTGATTCCTAGGAAAGAATCTGAACATCACGAAGTTACTATGCCAAGAGGAGATAAGAACCAAAATGGAGAAAGGAATACTGAGACGAAGCTCACTGAAAAGAAGGATATAAAAATAAGTAAGAAGAGAGATAAAATTGAAAAGTTACAGAAGGCCCCAGAGGGAACTTCGCAGAAGGAAAATTTTCAAAACTGGAACTTCGTCGAGATAACAGAACAACATCACATGGCACTTTACCATGGCAAAGAAATATATTCACTCAGAATAGTATAACCGTTAGACTGATGCCCAGAATGGGTAGAAAGGAATTTATGGTCAGAGAGCTCACCTTCAAACCGTTGGGACCGCATCGTAATGGAAAAAACTAAGTTAATGGAGGCTTATCTCTCGTTGGAGATATCCATTGCATCATTATCTATATATTTTGTTGAGCCATGCACTGAGAACTCTTTTTCTAACTGTGAATCTGAGCTGACAGATTAGTTGATTCCACACATTGATCATCGTGCTATCACCATCCATCCCGTTGCATTGACTAGTTACCCTTCACACCCGAGAGATTCAACCATTATCGTGTATGTCTAAAGAACTTAGTGTAGTTGAATATTCTATGAATTAGGTACTCATCAACCTCATGACTGAGAGAGTGATGTCTGAAAGAGTAATGTCTGTGGGTGTACAAATGTCATCGACGAGAGGAGTGAAAGCCTCTTCATTGACTGCTCATGGAGCTGGACCATCCCGACCATCAACAGAGAAAACAAATAAGCACAGAGATGACCTAGAAAATGCAAGTTTGATCCCGACCATATTGCCCAACTAAATCTTGCCTCTGGCTGGCACGGTGAGTCGATATAGTGTACCAAGAGATTTTGAGTACATCATGGTTACTGCATACCTTTTGAAGGCGATACATGTAGTGAGAGCATAGCAAGAGAAGATCACAACATTGAAGTTCAATGACTTCAACCTCGGAGATCACAAGAACTATAGCATGCTCGCCCCGTGCAAATAATTGACCAGGATGAAGGGGAAGAATTCAAAGATAATCCCCGAGCCATGGAGGATGAACCTCGCACAATCCACCTTGTTAAATGTAATGAAAATACCACACTTCGGAAGGCACCAGGAAGTTAACACCCGTGTCAAGATACTACTTTCATGTTACCATGGTGGCTACTTATGGATAGATCATCGTATCACAGTCGATCCGACGTTGATCCATAGGATCAGAGGATTGAGTATGAAAGGACCTGTCTTCTATCCAGGAAAATCCATAGATTGTGCACTAGAACAGAATATCAAGGATACATACGATGATGTTGAGAAGGGGACATGAGGCTACAAGGTAGCTTCTATCCAGAATGGCATAGTGCGCCTAGCATGCCAACTAATAGCTGGAAAGATAGTAAGGAAGAACCGACCCACGCAGGTCACATGATTTGTCATTGACCTTGCAGGGAAGTGCGTGGAAGGTCTACAGATGAGTTGGGAGAAGTACCTAGCTTATCATTTGGAAAAAGACTACCGTGAAGCCGAGGATTAGGGTTATGAGTTCCACTTTAGCTAGCTCCTAATCCTCATCGTGTTTGTTGCTTGGGAAATGCCGGAAGGTGCGACCTTCCCAGACACCGAGCCATTTGAGCTGCTTGCTGTGAAGTTCACCACGCTCTGTACTCGAGAAATATGAGTAAGAAGTGGCATTCGAATGTAGTTTATCATACATATTACCTCCAGCTGAAGAGAGCCATCGAAGTTGAACCTCGCATGACTCTGAACACCCTACAGAGGTTCCAACCCCTGATGAAGTTTCACGGAGATCGACACTTCATCTACATTACAGTGAGAGACGATGAACATAAGGAGTAGCTTAAGTCGTACTACAAGCTCACAGAAGAGGACCTTGAGGAGATCACTAAAGACTGGTCGTCATACCTCCTTATTCCCACAGACCCTCCAGAGATGTCTGACCCTGACAGCCCACAAACCACGCAAAAAGAACATGATACACCTGAACCCAACAGAAGTAAGAAGACCAGAGAGGTCCAAGACTTAAGAAGTGCCTCGGAGAAGAATGCCTCAGTATCCCTTGAAGAAAAGGAAGGATTCTCCCAAGAAACCCTCTTCACGAAAGAAATCCAGAGCCACCTTGACCAAGATGCAAACTGTACTCACTACCGATGATTTTGACTTCATCATAGCAGCTCTAAATGATGCTTCACAGGAAATAGTAGAGAAACAAGAAGCAAAGCAGGAGGAAATGTATGATAGAATTGAGGTCAAACTCTGAGGGGTACAATAGGACCTTCAGTCCAGTCACATAGTATCCACTATGCCCCTACCATCTGGAGAGACAGAGTTGGGAGATGACCAACCCAACTCTGTCGATTAGTCGATGTGGTCGAAGCTTGCCTTCATTGTGCACACGAAGAAACAAAACAAGCCACCCATGCCTTGAAGGAAGTGCAAGGAGTACTCGTAGAACAACACCGAGTTGCAGAGCAGGAGAAGTTTCCTCTCTAGGAAAGGTTTGACAAATAGAAAGCACAGATACAACAAGAAAAAGAACAATTTCTCGCAGAGAAACTCGAAGTGAAAGAAGCAGTCAATAGAGCACTCTTCTCTGTGACAGTCTTAGAGCCAAAGGTAGAAGACTGAGTTGTGCATCAAGTTGAGAAGCTCACAGAAGCTATCCAACAACTACAACAATGAATACCAAACTTAGATCTCTACACAGTTCCTAGCACCCCGCAGGATGTGAGGGATCAAAGAGAAGCAATTGGTCGAAGCGAAGTTGAGCGAATCAAATCCCTCACCATGGAATATAAGAAACTAAGTGATCGCAGTGCCCAGACTTACGAGTGACTCACTAAGTATCCAGAACTAAAGACACTAGAGTCACAACTCTAAGAGGCGAAGTATCAAGGAGAAACAATACATGCGCAGTTGAAGCCCCTGTCAGTTATTAAAAGAATGAAGTGATCCCAAGAGCACTGCACTACCCAACAATAGATCCATACCATCAAGAGCAAGGTCATTGAAGTGACTTAGAGGCTCCAACCTGTACAAGATGAGGCTTACCAAATGTTCACAGATATCGAAGGTCGAGGAGTAGAACTGGAGCAAGTCATCACCACAGTCGAACAACGTTTAGAAGGACATGTCAATGAAGAAATCATCTAAGAGTTTGTTGAACAAGAGGGTATGGAAAAATAGCAAGTCGTAGTAGCTCAAGCCAAGATCAAGGATTTGAGGAATAATTAACTAGATAAGAGTGACTTGGGACGAGCCATAGGAGAGTGTTGGGGGCTTGTTGGCCCTTGACCAAGTTTTGAGGATTCTTGGTCATGTTTGACCTATTTTTGGGACTTCGACGGGCTGTCGAAGGAGGAGCATAAGACGAAATAGAGATCGCGGGATATCGTCCCCTTTCTAGGGCCTTTTTGGGATTTGGGATTTTGTAACGGGTATGGGAATGTCGGCCCATGGGTTTACCCATGCTTAGGCCTATTTTGTAATGTATAAATAGAAGGCTAGGCGATGTAGAAGAGTAGTAGTATGAAAGTTTGATCTATGTGATCGAAAGTGCTAAGTGCTAAGTGGAGATTGCTTTTGTGCATACTATGTGAGGCTTGTAGAGCTAAGTGCAAGTGAGTGTAAGAGATTGAGAAGAGGCTTAGTGCTATAACCTATCCCAGGGAAGGAGGATCTAGCGAGGTGCATAGATATCCTGTCCTCTGCAGAATAGGGTTTTTACGGCTCTGTGCATGTAATTGATTGAAGAAGCTAATAAAGAAGACGAAGATTTGGTGGACGTATCTCCAGGGTGGGGGTGAACCACGTACATGTTGTGTTTCTCTTCTTTGTGCAATGTATTGATGTGTTTATATGTTAACTTGCTTAGTGCTTTGATATAGATGAATGGTAGATAGATATGTTAATGCTATGTGCTTAATAGTATGGATGAATACTAGATCTGGCCTATGTGGATGTTCTTAGTGCTTGAATATAATATATCTGGTTAAATACTGCAATGCTCTATAATTGGGGTTTAGCTGCATTGTAAATTAAGACTAGATGTTGATGAACTATAACTGCTAAAATATGACAGGAATATGATACATGATGGAAGGAAGAACACTTATACCCTTGAGAAGAATGGGTGTAAGATTATGTTGTTGCCAATATGACTGTGATGTGAAATATGACAGGAATGTCATACACGATGGAAGGAAGAACACTTATACCCTTGAGAAGAATGGGTGTAAGCATATGTTGCTTCCAATAGAAGATAAAGGAGACAAAGAGGAACCTAGTCCAAGTATACTTCTCATGAGTGCGAATTAACTCTTGAAAGAAGTCAAGAAAGAACAAAAACTACAATCTGTTATTGTAGGTAAACTAAGAGTTATTCTCACAAGCACTTCTATGAATGATTTTCCTATAGAAGTCCATAGTTATTGGATGAGTTTGTTGATATTGTGGTAGATGTGTTACCTCACTCTTTGCCACCCATTAGGAGTATCAATCATCATATTGAACTTGTTCCAGGAGTAATTTTTCCAAGCAAAGCATCATACAGATTAACCCCTCGAGAGAACGAAGAGGTCAAGGAGCAAGTCCAAGAGTTGTTGGATAAAGGTTTGATCAAGGAAAGTTTGAGCCCATGTGCAATACCAACTATGTTGAGTTCGAAGAAGGATGGAGGTTGGAGAATGTGCACATATTCTAGATCCATCAACAAGATAACCATCAGGTATAGATTTCATTTACCCAAAATGGATGATTTAATGGATTTCTTGAGTAGAGCTAGTTATTTTTCCAAAATATACTTCAAGAGTGGTTATCATCAAATAAGGATGAGATAAGGAGATGAATGGAAAAAAACATTCAAAACAAATGAAGGATTGTATCAATGGATTGTTATGCCATTCGGCTTAACAAATGCACCAAGTACATTAATGAGGTTGATGAACGAAGTACTGAAATATTTTATTGGTGAGTTTATGATTTTTTATTTAGATGATATCATAATTTTTAGTAATACTGAAGAAGAGAATTTGAGGCACCTTAAAATGTTGTTGAGGAGGTTGCAATCGGAGAAGATCTTGGTAAATTTGAAGAAATGTTCTTTTATGAAAACAAAAATTGTGTATTTGGGGTTCATAATCTATTCAAATGAATTGAAGATAGATCCAAAGACGGTGATGGAAATAAGATAATGTCCTTGTCCAAGAAGCGTGTTTGAAGTAAGGAGTTCTCATGGGTTGACGAGTTTTTACAGGAAATTCATTAGGAATTTCAGTAGTATTTGTGCACGCATACTGAATACCATAAAGAAGGAACATGGATCTTTTAATTGGACAGAAGAAGTTGAGAAAGGATTTAGAGTGTTGAAAGAAAAGATAACAGAACAACATGTTTTAGTTTTTCCATATTTTAATAAGACATTTCCGGTCAAATGTGATGCAAGTGGAGTAGCCATTGGTGCAGTCTTAAGTCAAGACAATAAGTTTGTTACTTATTTCAGTGAGAAGTTGAATGATTTCAAGAGGAATTATTCAACATATGACAAGGAATTTTATGATGTAATTCAAGATTTGAAAAAGTGGAGGCATTATCTTATCACGAAAGAATTTTTTTTGTATACTGACAATCAGGCTTTGCAATTTATAACCAAACAAGAGAAATTGAACTAGAGACATGCCAAATGGGTAGAATTCATGAAAATTTTTACTTTTGTGATAAATAATATTAGTGGAAGTGATAACAAAGTTGAAGATGCTTTTAGTAGGAGATGTTTGATCTTGTAGGAATTCCAAGTGGATACTTTGGGATTTGAACACCTAAAGGAGATGTATCAAGAAGACCCAAATTTCAAGGAATCCCATGAAGCATGTGAGAACACTTTTCTAAGGGAAAACAATAAATGAATAGATTATTTGGTCCAAGATCGACTAATGTTCAAAGGACGTTGGTTGTGTATCTTGAAATTCTCAATGAGGGGAAATTTTCTAAAGGAGAAACATATTGGAGGATTGGCTGGACACTTTATCCATGATAAAACTTATGTGCAATTGAGTTCTTCATACTATTGGATGGGTATGATTTATGATGTGAAGAAGTTCATGGATGGATGCAAAATCAGCCAATATGCTAAGGGAAAGCAACAAAACACTGGATTGTATCAACCATTTCCTTTTCTAGACAAGTCGTGGGATGTTATACGTATGGATTTTGTTCTGGGATTTCTAAGAAACCAAAGAGGAAGTGATTCAATCTTTGTGGTGGTTGAAAGATTTTCTAAGATATCATATTTCATACCTTATCAAAAAACCAATGATTCTACTCACATAAAAAAATTGTTTTTCAAGGAGATTGTGAGATTGCATGGGTTGCCAATGAGCATAGTTTCAGAAAGATATACTATATTTGTGGTACTTTTTTGGAGGACATTGTGGAAGAAAATGGGGATAAGTTTGTCTTTCAGTTCATCATATCATCCTCAGATAGATGGAAAGACTGAAGTAGTGAATATAATCTTAGGTAATCTGTTAAGGAGTTTAGTCACTGAACATAACAATCAGTGGGATCAAATTCTTCCCCAAGCAGAGTTTGGATATAATGAATCATTGAATAGGAGTACTAGTAAAATTCCATTCCATATAGTATATGGAATGCATCCAAGAGGAATTTTAGAGTTGAGAGATTTGGGACAAGATGAATTCTGAAGTGCAGGAGCAGAGGATTGTGTTGTAGAGATGTAGAAGTTGCATGATAAAATCAAGGGACAACTACAAAATAACAACTAGAAATACAAAAGAAGAGTAGACCAGAGAAGAAGAGAGGTGAATTTTGAAATTGGAGATCATGTTTTAGCACACCTGAGGAAGGAAAAATTTATGAAAGGGAAATATAACAAGATGAAGATGAAAAATATAGGACCTTGTAAGATCATTAGGAAATTTGTTGCAAATGCTTATGAGATTGAACTGCCAAAGGACATTGGAATATCACCAATATTCAATGTAGCAGACTTATACCCTTACAGGATGGATGATACAAAAGGGACAAATGATAGAGAGGATAATCAGTGGAAGCGATAGATGCTTATAGAAGAGAAGCCACATATAGAGAATGTTTTATATTAGAGGATTGCTAAGAAGACCAGGAGAAAATTTTATTATGAGTATCTCGTTAGGTGGAAAGATCATACGGAAGAAGATGCCAGTTGGATAACTGAAACTGATATCCTGAAGTATGGAAAAATAGTGTAGGATCTCATGGACAAGCGTGCATGAACCTTTTCATCCAGAGGAGTATGATGCAGGAGAATTTCCATAAGCATTCAACAAGGACAAGTGGAGGACAATTCAGCATCCAACGCAGACATTTAAACTATTTTAGATTTCAACAAGAGCATGTCACTTTAATATTTTGGAAGTATTGTAATTTAAGGCCCTTTAATATTTTGATACAAGAGCAATTGTAAAAAATCCAAGAGAATGAAATTTATTTTAATACATATAGTATTGTACATATTTCAAGAATCGACTCGTATCTATATTATAAATGCTCATTTAATTGTAATAATCTTAGTGGTAGGATACTTTAATTATGATGTGAAAGCACTAGAGTAGTCGGAAGGAATGATCGAGAATCCCCTCCATGTATAAATTTATGTAATCTATGCCCAAAAAAGGCTGCTGAAGATTATTGTAATTTTTGTTGAGGCTTACTGTGAGTGTTTCCAAAGAGAGAAGTTGAGAGCTACAAGAACACTTTGTAAATGTTTTGTTGAAGGAATATAATAAGGGAGATTTTCTTCAAATGCCTGAGTTTTCTTATCTCTGATTTATTTTGGGTAATGTTATGTTATCTATTTTTCTGTGTTTACATGCCTGTATGTGTATTTTATGGTTAAATGAATGAACATTTGATCTTCTGTAAGTTTCAATTGTTTCTCTTCTAAAATCATGGTGCAAGGAGTGCATAGTGGCCCTGCAAGGAGTGTGAAGGTAGAGTCATTTTCAAACTCAATAGCTCAGGAGAGATAGAGTGAATTTTGTAGAGTGAGTGAAATGGGTTCAAGTATACTTGTATGAGTATAAAATCTCTGACCCATGCAAGGAGTGAACATGGCCAACACTTAGTGAAGGTTTGGAAGAGCCTCAAGTTGAGTGAGCACAAGGAGTGCGCGAGATATTTTCTAAGTCTCGAGCTCAGGAGAAGGAGCGCAAGGTGTGTGCCATATCCTAAGTCATTTAAATTTCACAAATATTAGGAAGGATAACAAGATTTAGTTCTTGAAAGATATAATTCCATCCGTTGGGAGGACAAGCATACGAGATCCACTCATAGGGAGCCAGAGCTTTTCATGACTATCAGATCTGGAGAAGGTTTGTGGGTGATAACCCTTGAAGTCCTTTGGATTCACTAATTCAGAAGTTTTAGGGTGTGTGTTGTAGAGAAGACAAATTTCCCGAAGTCGTGGAGCCAGAAGTAAATATGGGTCATTGGTAGACAAAGGACACATGCCTCCAGATAATAAACTATCTAGAAGTTTGTCTATCCGGAAGATTTAAGGTGTTGTTGAAAGAGAATGATAAATTATCGAAGCTCTAAATCTCAGAGTAGATCCTTACCAATGGTGTCAGGGCCACACATCTGCAGATTTTCGGTAGTTCGGGAATTCGACAGTCCAGGATAATAGAGGCATAAAGTGCTTTGGTTCAAAAACTCCTGAATTCCGTAGTATATCTCAACCATCTGTTGAGATGGACACGTGGCTTGTAGATATAGAACTTCGTTAGTTCGAAACTTTAGAGGATTTGAAGTTTTGTATCGTAAAAATATCTGAAGCCCGGACTGCAAAGTATTCTTAGACCACCGATTGAAGGCAGATGATATCCATCCAATCTGTTAATTCATATTTTTCACATTCAAAGGATTTGCGTGTTGGATCAGATAAAAATCCCAAAGGACAAAGTCTCAAAATATCGGTGAGTCGTAGATAACGACGTGTATTGAGAGTCGTTGATCCATGTCGTTGTTTGGCTATTCACGAATTCGTCGTTTGGGAGGATTTTTGTGTGTTGTATTTAGAACTATCAAAGCATGGAGATCTGAAGTGGAAGCGTTCCTATGGGTTAAAGATATTTATCTCATGGTTTTAGCCCAAGGTCACGTGGACTTCTCTGCTAAAGTGACAAGACCCTCGCAAGTGAAATTTTACGCATAGGGGAAAAGGAAAAGGCCTGTGGTAAAGTATTTCAAGGGTTAAGAAGGAACCCAAGAAATAATTCAACTCCTTACTATGAATGATCCTAGACTGGGAGTTCGGGCGACCCCTTGGGAGTGGTGGGTTTTTGCATAAAAAATTAGAAGGGAGATAAGAGAAGAAACAAAAAAAAAAAATTTAAGAAACGTTTTTACTCAAAGGAAGACAACTCCTCATCATATGAAGAGAGTGGTAGTGATTCAGAAACAATGCTTTTCATGGAAGTAGATGATGATGAATAATATTCTCAAGAAGAAGGAGAATTTGATCTCAGAGAAGAATTAATCAATGCCTTAGAAGAACTAATGAAATAAAGAAAGAAAAACATGTCAGTCAAGAAATAATTAAAGATGAAAGAAGGATCTCATAATTCCAACTCAGAAGAAGTTGAGAAGATAATCACAAAATTTAAAATCCAGGTAGAAGCAGACAAAATGATTGAAGAAACACTCAGAAGTTAGTTAGAAGAAAAAGAGAAGATGATTGAAATATTGGGAGAAGAAATAGTCACTCTAAGAAAAGATATTCAAAAGAAGCATATGCAACAGAATAACACCAAAATATTAGATGAGATCATAAGTAGTCAAAGGCCATACTATGAAATTTTTGAGTTAGGATACAACTAAATGCAGACTAATAAAGGTTTGAGGTCCAAGACAACAAAACAAGAAGAAGAACAAAGAAGCTATGTAGAAATCGTTAAAAGTTATCCTAAGAAGGAAGAAGGAAATAAGGTCCAAGAAGAAGATCATAGAGAAACTACACCACCTAGAAGATTCATAATACAAAATCAGCAATCAACAATAGAAAAACCTTAAGAAGATGATGACTTCAGAAGAGCAGCACCATTCAAAAGATATTCCACCTCTAGGTACCAAACTAATTTTCTTGGTTTATGTTATTCATGTAATAATTTTTGCCACAAAACTGTAAAATGTAGAGCCTATGACAAGGACAAAAGAAACTATGAAGGATACTCCAACAACAATTATCCTAGAAAACCTCATGAAGCATAGAAAAAAATTTGCAATATCTTTGGTTCATTAATTAATGAAGTAGAATACTGCGAATGAAACAATTTTGGACACTTGGACAAATATTGTATACTAATTGTTCCTCTAAGAAAACCAAAGAATAATATCAAAAACTATAAAAATGAACCACAAAGGATATGGAGAAGGAAGCAAGATCAATTAAACAATGAAGAATCCTCGGTTTCTCTACAAGTTCAACAAAAGAAAAACAGGTTCTATATTGACAGTGGTTGTTCAAAGCATAATGTGAAAAGAATAGGTTTCTAACTTTGAAGAAGGAATGAGATGGACCAGTTTTGTTTGGCAATGAAAACTCAACCAGAATTATATGAAGAGACACAGTCAAGCTTGGAAGCAAGTATCCAAGACAAAAATTGTTCTACTGGTCAAAGATATGAAGCACAATCTACTAAGTTTAAGTCAAATGTGTGATGAAGGACACAAACATTTGTTTGACTCAAAAAATGTGAGATATGGAAAGAAGGATTAGACAAGTTGGTGGCTACAACTATAAGAACCCCAAACAACATATATGTCCTGAATGGAATTGGAAAGGAAATATGTTTCTTAGCAAAGGAAAATGAAATTTTTTTCTGGCACAAAAGAATGGGTTACATGAGCTTTGATAACCTTGTCAATATCAGTAGAAAGGAAGCAGTGAAAGAAATGTATGAGATTTCAAGGGAAACAAATACTCTATGTGAACATTTTCTACAAGGAAAACAAACTAGGACCAAGTTCAAATCAAAAGATTACTGCATGAAAAAACCATTGGATATTGTACACATTGACCTATGTTGACCGAGAAGAATGAAGGGATTAAATGGAGAATAAAACTTTATTCTACTGGTTGATGACTACACCAGAATGACTGTAGGTTTATTTCTCAGGAAGAAGTCAGAGGCATTTGAATACTTCAACATATACAAAGAGATGGTTGAAACCAACACTTTGTTGAAAATCAAGTGTTTGAGATCATACAATGGAGGATATTTTACATCAATTCAATTTATGGATTTATGTGGTAAACATGGAATAAAAAGATAGTTCTCAGCAACCAGGACACCTCAACAAAATGGAGTTTTTGAAAGGAAGAATATAACAATATATAAAATGGACAAAACCATGTTGAAAGATTCCAAGTTGGGTGACATATTTTGGGCACAGTAAGTACATACAACAGTTCATATCTTGAATAGAGGAATTCTCAAACTTAACAATGATAAGACTCCCTAAAATTTATGGAAAGGAATACCGACAAATCTGAAGCATTTAAGAGTGTTTGGAAGAAAATTTTATATCAAAAGAGAAGATGGTAGGCTTGGAAAATTTGACTCCCAAGTTGATAAGGACATATTGGTTGGGTACTCAAGAAAAAAAAAATCATATGAATGATTCAATCTAAGACTCAAAAGACTAGTGGAAAAAATCAATGTAACCATTGATGAAACAAATGGATGAAAGACCAAAGAATGAAGCAAAGATCCATCATAGAAGAATATTGAAGAAGATTTGAAATAATAAGAACTAGAAAAAGAAGTAGCATAAGAAGAAGAGAATCCATTAGTATAAAAATAGGAAGATGAGCAACAATATCTTCAAATACCTCCCAAGACACCCAGTTGATGAGTGCAGAAAAATAATCCACCATAATAAATTACTGGGAATACATATGTAGGAGTTGAAACTCGAAGAAGAATATGTTCACTAGAACAAAGGAAACTAGCATTGTTATCCACAGTTGAACCAATCAGTTTTGAAGAAGCCAACAATGATGAAAACTAGATCAAGTCTATGGATGAAGAATTGGATCATATAGAGAAGAATAACACATGGGAACGATTTCCAAGGTTGAAGAACAAGAATGCGATTGGTACAAAATGGGCTTTTAGAAACAAACTAAACGAGGATGGAAATGTAACAAAAAACAAAGCAAGGTTAATGTGCAAAGGATATACTCATATTGAAGCTGTAAGTTTTAAACTTGTGAAGTAAAGAAATGCATATACATTCTTAAGAAAAACATAAATTAATCAATGGCTCATACACATAGTACACAGAGATTTATACTGGAAACCCTTAACCGGGAGAAAACCTTTCAACTGTTCATTGTATTAGTTTCACCGTTCACCATAAAATATATATACAATGTTTTTAGGTATTCTGTAGATACCAAAACCCTAATCCCTTAATCCAGGATTAATTTAGAAAACCACTAAAAATAGAAAAATCCGCTAAAAATAGAAAACATAGCTAAAAAGAGGGATCGTCAGATGTAGTTGTCAAATCTGATGCACCCACACACACACATGAAAATAATATAACACATACCCAACAAAAGGTATATATTTTGAAGAGACATTTGCTCCAATTGCCAGGATGGAAGCAATCAAATTGATATTAGCCTATTATTTTTCCAAAATAATCAAGGTGTATCATATGGATGTAAAATCATCATTTCTAAATGGAGAATTAAAAGAAGAAGTCTACATTGAACAACCTAAAGCGTTTATACTATCAGAAAAGGAAGATTATGTTTGCATATTGAAGAAATCGTTGTATGGACTTAAGAAGGCCCCCAAAGTATGGTATTCAATATTGGATAGGTATCTACAACAATAAGGATCCAGGAAGAGAAATGTAGACAAAAATGTCTACAGAAAAGTGGATCAAGACAATACATTGATAATTGAAGTTTATGTAAATAAAATTATCACTGGGAGTGATGATGATAGGATGAGTCCAAAATTTCCCAACAACATGCAGAATGAGTTCGAAATGTATTTGTTTGGTGAGTTGACTTTATTTTTGGGATTACAGATATGTTAGCATGATAGAGTTATTTTCATCTCCCATACCAAGTACATCAAAGAAATGATAAATAGGTTTGGAATGAAAGATTGCAAACCAGTGAGTACCCCTATGCAGACCAGTTGTAAGTTGAGAAAGGATGACAATTCTAAGGATGAAAATTAGAGACTCTATATATCCATGATTGGAATCTTACCATATGTGAGATCATCTAAACCGGATGTGATGTAGGAAATTGGACAAGTTGCAAGGTTTCAAGCAAAACCAAAAGGGACATGTGTCATGGAAGTAAAGAGAATATTCATATATCTTAAGGAAATAAAATATTTTGGATTATGGTATCCAAAAGGGAATGATCTGTCTTTGGTCATCTACAAAGATCCAGATTGATAAAGTAGAATTCATGATAAAAGAAGTACAAGTGGAGAAGATTTCTAATTAGGTGATTGTCACGTATCATGGTTGAGAAAGACATGATCATCAATATCTTTGTCCACAACATAAGAAAAGTATATTGCATAAACAACATGTTGCACTTAGTTTCTCTGGATGAAGCAAACCTTGCAAGATAAACAAGTGAAGTATGATGATCCCATTTCAATACTTTGTGAAAACACTAGCTCCATCAGTATCTTCAAGAATCCAGTGATGCATTCGAAGATGAAACACATTATGATCAAGTATTGATTTCTACGAAAACAAGATACAGAGAAGAAAATCAAGCTAGAGTACATTGGGACGAAAGAGAAGATTGTAGATATCTTCACCAAACCTCTTCCGAGGGAGACCTTTGAGCATTTATGACATAAACTTGGAGTATTTTCTTCCCCACAATGATCCATAGGGAATCAGGCACAGTAAGAGAGGGGGAGAGAAGAAAAAGACATAAAGAGTCCAAGTAAATAATCCTTTGGATTCTTTTCATATACATCAGATATTTACAAAAGGAAGCACCATGAAGAAAAATATCAGTAGAAAACGTAGAGGCTTGCAGACAAGGAGAGGAACACCAAGAAGAATTCCCTTTTCCATTGTTGTCAAATGGGGAGAGAAAAGAAAAGGCATGGAAATAGAGAGAAATAAAAGATGCATGAAGACATGGGGATCAATGATCATAGAGGGTACATGAGTGCTCCCATTCCATTAGTGTTTCCATCAATGCCAAAGGGGGAGATTATTGAAATATTGGTTTTCATTAATGTCAATCCTTGAAGAAGTTTGGTAGCCCCAAAGGTATAGTTATGGAAATCAAAGTTGATTGATGAAAATGTCATGAAGGACAATGTAAATGCAGGTAACACACTCATGCATGGTTATTCCTCGACATTTCATTTCTGATGATAGGTGGTACACCATGTGGTTCCTCAAAGTTGAGGATTTATGGCCTTATGAAGTTGGAAACCCCAAACAAAGGTTAATAGGTCCCTATTTGGTTACAAGTCATTAATGAAAGGGTAAAGTAGTTGTAAAAAGAAAGTTCAAGAAACCTTAAAATTAAGGAAAGAGTTTACCTAGAAAACATATATATACACCTCAATAAGTCATTCACAAATATATTCAGTCACACATTCTATTGAATGTATTTTAGTGAACGATCTATTTGGAAAATTTGCAGCCAAAAAATATGAGGTAGCAAAGAGTGAGAAGTGCGAGAGTTTCAGGTTTGTAGAGGAGAGTGGGAGTTTCCAAGGAAAACCTAATCTAGCTTATTCCCATGGGTTAGATAGCTAGTGTCCTATGAGGCATCCCCGTGGGTTGTCTAGGGATCATCACGTGAGGCCCTACTAGACATAAGTCTTAGTCCCACGAGGACAAGAAAAAATTGGGGGAAATGCTAATGCCAGGTTGGTGAGGTTTGAAGAAAGTTTATAGGTAATAACTACAATGCTTCAGGTCAACTACAGGGGTAAAGGTATGTTTATGTACTTTATTTGAAGGTTAGACTTGGTTATGGTATGGTAAGTTCTTGAGTCATGTTTGGCATTGACACATGATTGAGGTAAATCTTGGCTACATGGTTGAGTGAGGTATAATCTTGTATCTGGGTTTGTTTATAACATTACTGTTATGGTTCACTATTAGAGACATATCTTTGAGATGTTGGTACATTTTTGAGATATACACTTGATTTATGGCGGGATATGCATGAGGCACATACTTAGGTAGGTTGAGGCACTTCTTTGATGATATGGTACAAGTTTATAGATGATTGATTATATGGTTTATACATGTTCATGTTCTAGTACATGGTACATGATTTTATTGGTTATTCATCATTTAGGTTACGATTTATACATTGATACATATGTTTGTACATAGGTGATGGATGATATTATACATGTTCTGGTATAACACATGTTGATGACAAGTTATAGGTTGATGAGACAAATAAAATGATAGGTTGATAGTGAAAGGTTGGATGCAGTGATAGTGATAGGTTGAAAGTGACAGGTTGATAGTGGCAGTGATTGTGGTAGTGACATTTTGGTATACACTTATATTTCAGGGTGACAGAAGGGGGCAAGGAAAAGGAGTTGTATCCTCCTTCTGGTTGGTGTTGAAGAACACAAGGATTTGGAGCTTCCTTTAGGTTGGAGCCTAAGAACTAGGGGGTTGTACCATCCTTCTATTTGGAGCGATAGAATTCATGGAGTTGTAGATTCCTTCAGGTTAGTGCCTATAAATCAGAGGGTTGGTTCCTACTTCCAATTGGTGTTGGAGAATTGGGAAGTTGGTTCTTCCAATGAATGTATTCTTTGATATACAAGAAAAATGTTTCGTAATTTTCTCCCATTTGAGTTTCCATGTAAATTTTGGTGTACTATGTTTTTGTGGATGTCTATTATGATTTGTTGATTTATACTGCTCATGTCATATTGATGATATATTGTTGATAAAATTAATGATTACATATTGTCATTAAAATTAATAATAAAGTGCTCATATTGATTCACCCCCGCCCCTCTTAGTATTCCAACATGATTTTGATTCATCAATTGAACTATTGACATTGGTCAAGTTGCATGCATGCATTGTTTCTTCATCATTTGTAGGTGTTATTGTACTTTGGTTTCTTCACATAATGTTTTCTTGGTCATATTTTTTTTTATCTTCCGTCCCTTCATCTTCCATCAACAAACATAGAAATAAATTGTAATAAGTATATCTACATTTATATATATATTAGAATATATATGATTTTGTAAATTAAAAAACATACCTTATCACCAAGTCTTTCATAAACAATACACATTATTTCAAAGCCAAAAGCCATGCTTCATGAAATCTCTCAAAATCTCCTATTTTGGTTGCATTCCATTCTTTGTTTTCTGCATGTTCAATACGACATGACAAATCAATGTCAATATAATCAATATTAAGTTTTCTTATTTTTTCATTGATTATAAAACAAGCGATGTTAAACAACATAGCTACTGTAATATTCCAGATATAAAAAGTATGTAGAAAATAAATAAATAGCTAGAAATGGAAGATGAACAACAATATAACCAAAAAAACACCACGTTGATACCAATATGATAAAAAAATAACACCACAAATAACACTTTGATTACTGAGAGCAATGTTCACTTTCCTCTTCGAGGGGGAAACCTCCAGTAGAGAAGAGCTCTATTACAATAATATCCAAGACAAAATTTCTCATACCCTCGACTCCTATTTATACTAAATATGTCTATCAAAAGAACCATTTAGAGGAAGATCCTTCTATAAGAGGGAGCTTCTATTAGGTCTTATTACATTGGACTTAGTCTTCCTTATTGCTAGGCCTTATTAATATTGACCTTTATTACATGGAAATATATTATTCTACCTACATGAAGGATTAGGTCCCTAACAACTACTTACAAATTGTTTGATTAAACTTTCATTCTTCAACATACACTAACTACCCATACTTAACCCAATGTTTATTAATTCATGGGTTGGATCTTCTTTGTATGTTACCACCTACTAGAAGACATCCATGGAAAAATGTAAATTAATTATGTTATCTCTCAATAAAAACTCCTTTTATTTTTGTCTTAGGTGATAGGTTGAGTTTTTAATCTCTTGAGTCATTTAATAAAGTGTGCCCTTCATTGAGTCTAGTCACCAATTTTGGGTCATGTCATAGGTAAATAAATGACTAAGTGGTTGTCTTGGTCATTGTCCTAGGTCATATTGGTCAAAATATAAGTCATTTCTTTCCTAAAAAGTGAGTCATGGGTCATGTAAATTAGTTTTGGTCCATTATAAGTCATCATTTATCTCTCAAAGCACGATTTGACTTTTTTTCCATCATTTTACTTCATGATTATGAGTTTGCAGTGCATCTGGGTACTTTTGTACTAGAAGCGCTACCAACTCAACCACTGTTGTCAGCGCAAATCATCATTTCTCCATATGGCGTGCTACTAACTCGGGGGGAAAACCCTATTTTTAATTTCAAAAATTTCCAAGGTAATGCTATTAAAAGAAGGTGTTGTCTGAGTTCTTGGACCATCATCAAAGCATTGAGGGCCTCTTATATAGTTGCATCTTTCCATAAAAGGAGTTATCAAGGTTTAAAATCACAACTGTTATCTTTTGAAATGCTTCTAATCATATTGTGCCAATTTTTTTATAACAAGTGTCAATACAACGATGACACCAAGAAAGGATCCTATTATCAGGAAGAGGTCAGGCTCTCTGGTCAGATTTGAACCCACTAATACCACTTGGATTGAGAAAAATCCCAAACATGTGGACTCATTCAAGCGCATGGGGTGTTGGAGATTCCGCAATAATCTTGAAGGGCATCACCTGGAGGTTTCTAGAGATTTTGTGCAGAACTACAAGAGTGGAAAGATGAAGGTTGGTCCCTTGGAAATCCATGTGACAGTGGATTTGATTGCAGAAGTAACATAGATCCCTAGAGCAGGGGAACAATGGTTTAAAGCAAAGAGAATTGAAAAAGAGGATTGGTACCAAGATATGCTCTTACCTGAGCATAGAGGATTTGACTCAGTGAAGGGTGTGCCAAGGAAGTGGCTAAATAGAGGAGTATGACAAAATGCTATTCATCATTTAAAGGCTTTTCACATGTGAAGGAAGAGATAGCTTGGTTTTGTAGTACCATTTCAAGCTCTTATCCATTTCACTGGTAAGAAAGAGATAGACTTAGCCTATTTCCTCTTCATGAGCTTGCAAAAAATGATATCATTTTCACAAAGAAAACCCGATAAGATTCAAAAGGCTATTTTCCATCATGCCTTAATAAAACTCATAGTCCTCGAACAATTGAAAAAGGAAGGAAAGGATTGGTCCATCTTCTTATTTGTATCAAATTATCACATTGATTTTCCTCCTCCTCCAAAACTCAAAGCCCCTAAGAAAAAGACTGCAAAACCTCCTATTTCCTCCATTGTCCCATCAGATGAGATACCACAGTCTTATGCCCCCTTTGTTCCCTCATTTGAAGTAGCATAATATCCCTCCCCTTCTGCTCCTACACTTGAAAAACTCAACCTTATGCTTCTATTGTCCCTTCGGTATCTGAAAAATCTCAGTCTCCTCGAGACCTTATTCCTCAAAGACCCTCACTTGTCCAAGTCTAAAAAAGGGATAAGAGGAAAGGAAAGGCCCAAGAAATAGTTGTTGAAGATCAAATAGAGCCTCTTGTGGAGCTCCCTCATATGGAAATTGAATATCATCTTCCAATTATCCAAGCTAAAGTTGACACACCAGCTCTTAGTAGGTCATCAAGGAGAAAGATTGTTCTAGCAGAGGAGTCTATTCCAAGCAGTGATATAGTAAAAACTAGTGTGAAGCTATCAAGATTCAAAACATCCCCTCTTGAAAAAGAAGCATTGGAAGCCATAGTTCAGTTGAGAGACTCTCCACCAAAGTCAGCACCAAAAGCAGAGAAATGATCCATAGAGAATTGGGCTAAATTGTTCAAGGATGCAAATAAACAACTTAAGGAAGTTCAGGAGAAGAATCAGAGTTTACATCAGGAGAATTCCACACTTGGTAGACAATTGTCAGGACAAATAAATGAAATTGTAGGGGAATGCAACTAGTTGAAGAAGAACATCAAGAGAAAGGTGGTTCAGAGGAAGCAATTGGTCAATATATAGAAACAAAACCTCAATCTAAGACCAGAAAATAGAAATCTAGGAGAACACTTATGTTTGGCCAAGAATATGCTTAGCAAGAAGAATTTGGATATCTTCTTGAAAAATATTGCTTCTTCTAGTTCTCCCAACAATAATGATTAATTCAAAGATTTTTTAAGGTTTTGTGTGACTGCTGACCATTATGAATTTAATTTTTTGAAACTTAATGAAAGTATGGAAACTACCTTTAAAGAAACATGTATGGTATGGTTATTGAGATGAAGCCTGAGTAGTCTCAATATGATTAATAATTAAGCAGTGATATGATTTTTGTTGAGACAGGTTCTCCATTTCCAAAATGTTTTTTCAATTAATTTTGAATATTTCAGACAAAAGAGGTAGCTACAGGAGTTTGTAGCGTAGACTCCATTTTCTCCATCCAGTGCACTACCAAATCGCTATCCTTCTGCGTGTAATAGTTTGGTCAAGGTTCAACCTAATTTTCAGTGGTCAAAGGATGAATCATGACTCTGGGTGTCAACTAAGATGCAGTAAATATTTTCTACAACCATGAGGTAGCTCAGGAGGAGCTAAGTTTTGGGAATTTGAATGGAATACCTATCCCTTAAAAATAGGATCTCATCCTATCATTGTGCATCAGTTTAGATTTGATTCAATAGGTGTCTTTTTAGATCCATCTTATGAGGATCTTACTAAAGATTGTAAAGATTATTTAAGCCCATTGAGGCATCTTTGTAACAGGGTTCAAGATTGAAGACTCTATTGTACTCTTTTGATGTAAAACCTTGATACATATTCTGGAATGAAAAGCTTCTTTCATTGATATTTCTAAGATCCTAGTCTCTCTTTCTTATTCTGTACTTATGTTTGAGTGTCATATTCATTTCTTTGATTATTTAATGATTGATGATTGTCATATTATCTCTGCATTGAGAAACAAAGTGTCACAAGCCCACTGCTGGTTATATCTAAACTTTTACATGTATTATCAATATATGTAATGTTGTTGGTGTAGTTAGTATTCTCCATCCACCTGAATTATATAAGCCATCTGATCAATGGCTCTTGAAGGCCTTATTATGTCTAGTTATATTCAAACTACCTTGTGTGAAGGAATGGGTGTGTGAGTTATTCATCTTTGATCCAACTTTTAAATACATCTTTAAACATTCTGATGAAGTTACCAGGCTCTCTTGATCTACAACCTGAAGAGACTCCTGGAGAGATAACAAATTATTTAAATATAAATATCACAGCAAAAATGAAATCTTAAGAAAGGTAGAAAATGAAAATACTCACAAAGTTTTCGATCAACCCCTTTATTCATTGTCATCTTGTCTGATGCGTTGAATGGATTCTATTTTTTTTATTTTCTGCATCTAAAAAATTTAAATTAGTATTTCATGCGATACTTAAATTCGATGTACATAAAAGAATAAACAAATGATTACAAACCTCTAATTCACATTGTAGTTGGGATGTCTCCTCTTACGATGCAATTATGTTCATTTATTTTACCATCTTATTCTACACATTTTTGGACATCCATAGAAATATGTCTTGGTTTTCCCCTTGTTTTTCACTTGGAATTTTAAAAATCTCTCTGACAAAAAAAATAAAAAAATAGGAATTATTAGATAAAAAAATTACTTAATTTTAATTTTTTTTTAAATAAGATCCCACTGCATATTGTAACTTCATCTGCACTCAGGTGTCAACAATATTTATATGACTCAGTGCATCAACCATACATATATGCAATGGTACAGTATAATAGTGTCGTTGCATAAATGGAAATGTTTTACAAATTTTTGTATTAAGTCAGTGATTTATGAATTGAGAAAATCACGGCTTCCTAAGTGTTATTTATTATGTGATGTTGTCTAATTGTTCTATGTTTTTTCCCCTTTCACCGCAATTTGGTGACATATATATTTTCAGTTGTTTAAATTTCATTTCTGAATGCAAAAATGGATTCAACGTGCTGAAAAACCCTCAGGGCACTTAGATTACACAAAATTAACCACTCATTTGTAGATACAACAATTTCTGACTAGATTTCGAGGAAATATCCTTGGAAAATATCCCCAAAAAAGGGCCAAAACATAGAACGTTTAGATGATGGCGATATTACACACCATTGAGAAGTGAACAAATTTAAGAAATGTTGATTTCCATATAAAAGCAATGATTTTTCCATTTTAAAATCAACAATGCACTTTGTAAACAATGCACCCTGGTGTGTATTTAAGTAAGATTTGCACTTTCTACCTCAAAGATGAATTTTTAATATTATTTCTAATTTAAATAAAGCATTTTTACCTACATAAAAATATGCATCAATGCCCTTACTATGTATAGAGTGCATCATTCATCATGAAGGAATTTAAAAAAAATTGGCAACGAAAAGACGGTTTGGGATCCAATGCAATAAGCAGTTTCATTGCAATGGATAGGAAATTCCCACATATAAATAAAGAAACTCGATGAAGAAATTTTTCTTTAAAAAATTTATTCTTGTGAAATATAGGAGAAAGAAAAAAAAAAGTGAGGAAAATAGGGCTTCCAATACTGAAGGTAATTATGAAACCCTTTTTTGTTTGAGAATGCATTGAAAATTGTTTGAATAAAATAGGAGAATAATTAATAGAATAGAATCATATACCTGAAATTTATCCTTTATAGATTTCTATGTGATCTTCAGTAATCCCCCTCGAATTTGGCTCTTCAAAAGAAATCCACCTAGTATGAACTCTTTGCTAATAAATCTATGTTGCACAAAACTCCTTTCTAAATTTTGGAAAATAAATAAAAGAATGAATAGGAATTTTCTTTATAAACATAAAAATTAAAATTCCTGCTCATTTTTTCGTTGTATATTTCAGTGCATTGATGATAAACATGTGTGGGTTTTTTTTTTTTNATCACACTAGTGCGGTGTGTACGTATAACACACTAATTATTTTTGTAATAAATTTCAAATTATTGATAGTAAGTGCATGCTATTTTTATATCATGTTTCAATCGGTGCACTATAGAGTTTGAAACACACTGGTGTAGTGTGTAATTAATAATGACTTGATCTATTTTGTAAGCAATAATGCATTGTAAGATAGTTAAATTTGCACAATGCAAATGCAAACATCCACATTTAAATTTTGTGGAGGTTTTACTTTGCGGAGGCAATAATGAAGGTCAATATTATGTGCTTCTCTCAATTAAACACACATATGTGTTTAGTTTATCAATATGCACTAATGTATA